>OY770263.1:195189388-195239388 GCA_963669355.1 Chorisops tibialis | reverse complement strand
GAGCGCCAATTGGATGTACCATTCGTTATATATGCAGACTTTGAGTGTTTACTTGAAGAGGTTAGTACCTGTTTTGCTAACCCAGAAACATCTTCATCAGCTGTTGTACAGGAGCACACACCATGTGCCTTTTCGTATTACATTAAGTGTACTTTCAATTCGTCATTAGATAGGTTAAGAGTGTATAAGGGAAAAGAATCCTCCAAAAATTTTCTAGATTCGCTTGTTAGGGATGTGAGGTGGCTCTATTCCAATTATATTATGAAACCGAAACCTGTACCTAGACTGACAACACAACAGATGAAAATTCAGACTGAAACGGAACTTTGTTACATGTGTAAGAAACCTCTTCTCGACGATCGAGTAATAGACCACTGCCATTTAACGGGGGAATATAGGGGTCCAGCTCATAATCAATGTAATTTATTATTTAGAGTGCCTAAATTCTTTCCAATCTTTTTTCACAACTTTTCTGGGTATGATTGTCATTTATTCGTAAAAGAACTAGGGAATATAGATGGTGATATAAAAGTAATACCTCAAAATAAAGAACGATACATTTCCGTATCGAAGAGAATTACGGTTAGTGATACCAATACAATAGAATTAAGATTTTTAGATTCAATTAGATTTATGAACAGTAGTTTAGATGAGCTTGTTAGATATTTACCCGAGGCAAAACTGAAGACAATACGTTCAATATACGGTGAAGAAAGCAAATTTAAACTGCTCACAAGAAAGGGTGTATTTCCCTATGAGTATATAAATTCGTGGACTCGTTTGGATGATGTTTGTTTGCCACCAAGGGAAAATTTCGCGAGTAAATTAACAAATAGTGAGTGCAGTGAAATCGATTATGAACACGCACAAAAAGTTTGGAAAGAATTTAATTGTAAGACACTTTGGGTTTATTTAGAGTTGTATTTGAAAACAGATGTTTTGCTTTTAACGGACGTATTTGAAAATTTCAGAAAAATTTGTAAACAAATCTATGAGCTGGATCCCTGTCAATACTATACTGCTCCGGGGTTAGCGTGGGACGCTATGTTAAAAACCACAAACATTAAACTAGAACTTTTGACTGACATTAACATTTATAATTTTATTAAACGCGGTATTAGAGGGGGTATTACGCAATGTTCGCATCGACACTCTGTGGCCAACAACAAATACATGGACAATTTCGATGAAACGAAACCCTCAAAATACATTACATATTTGGATGCCAATAACTTGTACGGGTGGGCAATGTCTCAACCTCTTCCACATTCTTCATTCGCATGGGTTGAAAATGTCAATGACATTGACATTCGCAATATTCCGCTGGATTCCGATATTGGATACATATTAGAGGTCGATTTAGAGTATCCCGATTCAAAACACAATGACCATAACGATTTACCGTTTTGTGCAGAAAACAAAGCAGCACCCGGTTCTAAAACAAACAAGCTTATAACGGATTTAACAAACAAACATAAATATATTATCCACTATCGGAATCTACAACAGTGCCTAGAGAATGGTTTGAAACTTGTTTGCATTCATAGGATTTTACAATTTAAACAGTCTGATTGGCTAAAGAGTTATATCGATTTGAATAATTATCATCGTACAAAAAGCACAAATTCATTTGAAAAAAATTTCTTCAAGCTATTAAACAACGCAGTATATGGGAAAACGATGGAGAATGTGGAAAAAAGGAAAGATGTAAAATTAGTTACAAAATGGGAGAGTAAGGGTAGAAGTTTAGGTGCCCGCGCTCTTATAGCCAAACCAAACTTTCATAGTGTAGCTATATTTTCGGAAACCATGGTTGCCATTCAGATGGATAGAGTTAATGTATGCTATGATAAGCCAATTTATTTAGGTTTTACCGTTCTTGATATTTCCAAGCTAAAGATGTACGACTTCCACTACAACTATATAAAACCCAAATACACGAACAATGTTCTTCTAAACTATATGGATACGGATTCATTTATTTATACAATTCAGACAGACGATTTTTACACAGACATTTTAGACGACATTGACAGACACTTTGATACTTCAGAATATTCGAAAGACAATCCCTATAACATTCCTTTGAAAAATTGCAAAATATTAGGACTAATGAAAGACGAGACGCACGGAAAAATAATAAAGGAATTTATAGGGTTACGATCGAAAATGTATTCTATAAGTATAGATAATAGTAAAACTATAAAAAAGGCCAAAGGTGTTAAAAAGACTGCAACAGACATATTGACAATAGACAATTATAGAGAATGTTTATATAGGGAGAAAATTTTTAGAGGAAATATGTATATATTTAGATCTAAGCTTCATAAAATTTATACAGAATGTATTAATAAGATAACTTTAAGCCATTTAGATGATAAGAGGTTAATTAAGGAAGATAAAATTAGTACATATGCATGGGGGCATTATAAAATTTAAATTTAAAATAATAATAAAATATGTATATATTTAGGTCTAAGTTACATAAAATTATTTAGAATTTAAGATAATAATAAGATATGTATATATTTAGGTCTAAGTTATATAAAATTTATACTGCATGTATTAATGAGATAGCTTTAAGCCATTTAGATGATAAGAGAGACATTGTGATATTTAGAATTTAAGATAATAATAAAAATAATTCTTAATATATAACAGCTTTGTTTCAATCACAATTAGAAACCTTTTTTTTACATTTTTCAGCACATAAAGCCAATTTCTTATTTTCTATTTTTTAAATTACACTACATTTGAATTGTATTCAACTCTACAATATCGTCAACTTTACATTACACAGCTATACAGCTGTACAACCAACTATACAGCTATACAACCAACTATACAGCTATACAACCAACCAACTATACAGCTGTACAACCAACTATACAGCTATACAGCTATACAACCACACAGCTGTACAACCAAATATACAGCTATACAACCACACAGCTGTACAACCAACTATACAGCTATACAGCTATACAACCACACAGCTGTACAACCAACTATACAGCTATACAGCTATACAACCACACAGCTGTACAACCAACTATACAGCTATACAGCTATACAACCAACCAACTATACAGCTATACAACCACACAGCTATACAACCAACTATACAACTATACAGCTATACAACCAACCAACTATACAGCTATACAGCTGTACAACCAACTATACAGCTATACAACCAACCAACCATACAGCTATACAACCAACCAACTACACAGCTATACAACCAACCAACTATACAGCTGTACAACCAACTATACAGCTATACAACCAACCAACTATACAGCTATACAACCAACCAACTATACAGCTATACAACCAACCAACCAACCAACCAACCAACCAACCAACTTGTAATCACATTGATTCTCGAATATTCAAAAAAAAAATCTATACTTTTTTCCCTACAACACTCAGCAGTAATGTTTCTAAATTTATCCATTATTAAGTACAACTATAATCAGACTTTGATTCGGTGAAATGTTTAAAATTTCTATAAATATGCAAGATATACGAATTTTTTGTTTAGTCATATCATAATCAGCATGTCGATGACCTTGATCTTGGATAGAAACACTTTTATCTTAAACGCAGAATATTTTCCTCTATTTCCTCTCTGTTGGAACATGTAAAGTTGACGATATTGTAGAGTTGAATACAATTCAAATGTAGTGTAATTTAAAAAATAGAAAATAAGAAATTGGCTTTATGTGCTGAAAAATGTAAAAAAAAGGTTTCTAATTGTGATTGAAACAAAGCTGTTATATATTAAGAATTATTTTTATTATTATCTTAAATTCTAAATATCACAATGTCTCTCTTATCATCTAAATGGCTTAAAGCTATCTCATTAATACATGCAGTATAAATTTTATATAACTTAGACCTAAATATATACATATCTTATTATTATCTTAAATTCTAAATAATTTTATGTAACTTAGACCTAAATATATACATATTTTATTATTATTTTAAATTTAAATTTTATAATGCCCCCATGCATATGTACTAATTTTATCTTCCTTAATTAACCTCTTATCATCTAAATGGCTTAAAGTTATCTTATTAATACATTCTGTATAAATTTTATGAAGCTTAGATCTAAATATATACATATTTCCTCTAAAAATTTTCTCCCTATATAAACATTCTCTATAATTGTCTATTGTCAATATGTCTGTTGCAGTCTTTTTAACACCTTTGGCCTTTTTTATAGTTTTACTATTATCTATACTTATAGAATACATTTTCGATCGTAACCCTATAAATTCCTTTATTATTTTTCCGTGCGTCTCGTCTTTCATTAGTCCTAATATTTTGCAATTTTTCAAAGGAATGTTATAGGGATTGTCTTTCGAATATTCTGAAGTATCAAAGTGTCTGTCAATGTCGTCTAAAATGTCTGTGTAAAAATCGTCTGTCTGAATTGTATAAATAAATGAATCCGTATCCATATAGTTTAGAAGAACATTGTTCGTGTATTTGGGTTTTATATAGTTGTAGTGGAAGTCGTACATCTTTAGCTTGGAAATATCAAGAACGGTAAAACCTAAATAAATTGGCTTATCATAGCATACATTAACTCTATCCATCTGAATGGCAACCATGGTTTCCGAAAATATAGCTACACTATGAAAGTTTGGTTTGGCTATAAGAGCGCGGGCACCTAAACTTCTACCCTTACTCTCCCATTTTGTAACTAATTTTACATCTTTCCTTTTTTCCACATTCTCCATCGTTTTCCCATATACTGCGTTGTTTAATAGCTTGAAGAAATTTTTTTCAAATGAATTTGTGCTTTTTGTACGATGATAATTATTCAAATCGATATAACTCTTTAGCCAATCAGACTGTTTAAATTGTAAAATCCTATGAATGCAAACAAGTTTCAAACCATTCTCTAGGCACTGTTGTAGATTCCGATAGTGGATAATATATTTATGTTTGTTTGTTAAATCCGTTATAAGCTTGTTTGTTTTAGAACCGGGTGCTGCTTTGTTTTCTGCACAAAACGGTAAATCGTTATGGTCATTGTGTTTTGAATCGGGATACTCTAAATCGACCTCTAATATGTATCCAATATCGGAATCCAGCGGAATATTGCGAATGTCAATGTCATTGACATTTTCAACCCATGCGAATGAAGAATGTGGAAGAGGTTGAGACATTGCCCACCCGTACAAGTTATTGGCATCCAAATATGTAATGTATTTTGAGGGTTTCGTTTCATCGAAATTGTCCATGTATTTGTTGTTGGCCACAGAGTGTCGATGCGAACATTGCGTAATACCCCCTCTAATACCGCGTTTAATAAAATTATAAATGTTAATGTCAGTCAAAAGTTCTAGTTTAATGTTTGTGGTTTTTAACATAGCGTCCCACGCTAACCCCGGAGCAGTATAGTATTGACAGGGATCCAGCTCATAGATTTGTTTACAAATTTTTCTGAAATTTTCAAATACGTCCGTTAAAAGCAAAACATCTGTTTTCAAATACAACTCTAAATAAACCCAAAGTGTCTTACAATTAAATTCTTTCCAAACTTTTTGTGCGTGTTCATAATCGATTTCACTGCACTCACTATTTGTTAATTTACTCGCGAAATTTTCCCTTGGTGGCAAACAAACATCATCCAAACGAGTCCACGAATTTATATACTCATAGGGAAATACACCCTTTCTTGTGAGCAGTTTAAATTTGCTTTCTTCACCGTATATTGAACGTATTGTCTTCAGTTTTGCCTCGGGTAAATATCTAACAAGCTCATCTAAACTACTGTTCATAAATCTAATTGAATCTAAAAATCTTAATTCTATTGTATTGGTATCACTAACCGTAATTCTCTTCGATACGGAAATGTATCGTTCTTTATTTTGAGGTATTACTTTTATATCACCATCTATATTCCCTAGTTCTTTTACGAATAAATGACAATCATACCCAGAAAAGTTGTGAAAAAAGATTGGAAAGAATTTAGGCACTCTAAATAATAAATTACATTGATTATGAGCTGGACCCCTATATTCCCCCGTTAAATGGCAGTGGTCTATTACTCGATCGTCGAGAAGAGGTTTCTTACACATGTAACAAAGTTCCGTTTCAGTCTGAATTTTCATCTGTTGTGTTGTCAGTCTAGGTACAGGTTTCGGTTTCATAATATAATTGGAATAGAGCCACCTCACATCCCTAACAAGCGAATCTAGAAAATTTTTGGAGGATTCTTTTCCCTTATACACTCTTAACCTATCTAATGACGAATTGAAAGTACACTTAATGTAATACGAAAAGGCACATGGTGTGTGCTCCTGTACAACAGCTGATGAAGATGTTTCTGGGTTAGCAAAACAGGTACTAACCTCTTCAAGTAAACACTCAAAGTCTGCATATATAACGAATGGTACATCCAATTGGCGCTCATAGTGTTGAAATTGTAAAGTTGATTTTTCGAGACTTGGCATGCTGGACACAACCTTACCACACTCATTTTTGTGTTGTAATTGGGCTTCTTCATTATGGAAATGTTGCAGACATGTATTGCAAATGAATATTTTATGCATGTGTAGAGTCTGTTGATGCTTGATCAACCTTAAACAGAAAGAAAAACAAAAAAAAATTAAAAAAAGGAATATGAAAAAAAAACTCAATGTTATTACCTTGACATGTTCTTGATCCAGACATAGTGATTCAGCTCATCAGTGCCTTGTATCAATAATAAGTTGATATGACACTTTTTCTCGTTTTTTGTGTGATAATATGGGCCCACAATTTTTTCTGCTTCATACCCAAACACATTGGCGCTAATTGATGGGTTTAATTCCTCAAACTTTGCTACTTTCTGCACGTTCAGTGGAAACTCGAGATCGTTGAACTTTAATGTTATTCCATTAGAAAGATGTATAACACTTTGTGTTATATCGGCTATATGGTATGACGATGGTCTGTCTGAACTGTATTTCACCGGCAACAATGCAGAAATTATACTCCATTTAAAACAGAATTCATCGTTATTTTTTACGTTTACACAAGCATGTTTATCTGTTATAAAAGGCGGTAAACGCACGTATTTCGTTCCCCTAAGCGGCTTGTATTCGTTTACGCATATTTCGCAGTGGGTTATTTTCACCAGAGTCCATCCACTATCTCTTTCTTGGAACTCTTGCATTTTCTTAATAATGCTATCAACGTTATTTTTGAATGCTAACTGCAAGTCACATTCATCCAGAATGGTTTGCATTTTTGGTTGAAACGATTTAATGCTTATCACACATTCGCTTTCTTCCTTGTCATCTTTCAAACAGGTTTTCATGTAATCCGCAAATAGCTCAATATTAAACTTTATAGCGGATGATGTTTCTAATATTTTTTTTAAGATGACCATTAGTGGTTCCTCTAGACTTTTTAAAAATATTTCCGGAATTAATACATTATCGCTTTTATTTTCGTATATAAGCGTTTGAATTCTATTCTTGTAGGAGCTCTTAATTAACTTGAAATGCTGATCAAAACTTTGAATATTATTCCTTTTATGTGTGTTTGTACGAATGTGGTGATTCCAGTCTAGTATTTTCACCATCACCTGACACAAATCACAAAGTTTGAAAGATGAAGGTGGGCTAAGTTTAATCGTTTTATGTGGTATGATGTTCTTAACTGGTGCCCCCAATCGTTTCATTGAAGATAGTTCCTTCCTCCCTCCTATTGCGTTGCCGTTCATCGTAGTATTTTCTATTTAAAATATATACATTTTTGTAAAAGCTAGAAAAAATTTAAAAGCTTAAGCCAACACTTACTGTGAGTATTTTCTACATGTCTTTTCAGACCATCAGCCGTCGAGAAAATCACTCCACACACTTTACAAAGTACAGACTCCATTACTTTTTTATATAAAAATCACTTGATTAACTTTCGTTGACAAATTTCTAACAACAAACTATATGTATAAAAAATCACTTGATTAACTTCACTTGACGAATTTCTAAGACAAACTATATGTATAAAAAAATCACTTGATTAACTTCACTTGACGAATTTCGAAGAGAAACTATAGCCGATGAGGTTGTTGCTGTTCTTTTTATACTAAAACTCTTATCTATAATAAAATCTTATTTATACAGAAATATGCTGACCACACACAAACAAGCAGAATGGATCTTTTTTCCATAAGAACAAAGAACCGCAAAACTATAAACAATTATTTATAAACAACCTATCATAACAAAAATTTCTTATCTACTTTTACTCACACAGAATTCAATCGTTAATTTTAGCATATATGAAACCTAAAACCACAAAACTATAAACAATTATTCATAAACAACCGAATGAACGAACGTGTTTATTCCTGTTAATGTAAATATGAATTTCATCATCGAAAATATGCTGACCAACGTATATCCAAGCAGAATGGATCTTTTTCCATAAGAACAAAGAAACGCAAAACTATAAACAATTATTTAAAAACAACCTATAATAATAACAAAAAATTCTTATCTACTTTTACTCACACAGAATTCAATCGCTAACTTTAGCCTATATGAAACCTAAAACCACCAAACTTAAATTTCAATTGATAACGAACGTGTTTATTCCTGATAATGTAAAAATCAATTTCATCATCGAAAATATGCTGACCACACACAAACAAGCAGAATGGATCGATCGTGTTTATTCCTGTTCGTAAGTGAAGAAGCAGTGGAATAATATTAAGTAAAAGTGTAATAATAAAAAGAAAAGCAAAATAATGTAATTTATAATTTTTTATTATAAATATATATTTTTATAATAATTTTTTTTTCTTTTATTTTTTTTTTTAATTTTTTTTTTTTATTTTTTTTTTATTTTTTTTTTTTTTTTATTTTTTTTTTTTATTTTTTTTTATTTTTTTTGACATTATGGCAACTCCAATTGATGATGACGTCATGAAATAATACCACGCTATTAATAACAATAACAATCTCCACACATACACACACACACACACACACACATATACACATACACCACAATCTATACCCCATCTGGACTAATAAAACATCCCCCTATCCAGCATCCTATCTGGATCAATATCAATACATCATCTCTCTCTCTCTCTCTCTCTTCCATTAACCAATATATATACTCACCAATAACCAATAATCTCTTACAACCAATAATCTACTCTAAAATTAATATCGACAGGTAAAGGGGTACCAAGGTGTATCTAAGCAGGTAATGTGCAAGAGCTTGAACTCGTTTATCAAAAAATGATCATATATGTTAGCGGATTGAGGTGAAATTTTCATATCAATCTCACTCGTAAACCAAAAAAATCCATACACAAAAAAATGTAAACAACCTATCATATGAATACTCTAAACCATAAACAATTCGAAAGAATTATTCCTTATCGATGATGACTTCATAAAAAAAAAATATCATGCTATTAATAACAATAACAATCTCCATACACACAATCTATCAATTTTCATCATATATGAAACCTAATTCGTAAAACTAAAATGCTGAGCACAACCTATTTCACAATATAAACAACGAAAGCATTCTTAAAGTCCAACTAAAAATATAACCCACGTGTTCATTCCTATCAATGTAAATATCAATTTCATCATATATGAATCATAATTCGTACAACTCTTATCAATCTTGGCATTTCAAAAAAGAGTCAGTTAGGGATACTGCTACTGCCATCTCTGAAGAAACAGCGAAAGCCTTCTCGAAGTCCAACTACCGGTTTGGATCCCCACTAATAAGTATTGCCATAAGCCACATCCGGTTTGGATCCCCACTAATAAGTATTGCCATATGAACTTCCGGTTTGGATCTCCACTAATAAGTATTGCCATATGAACTTCCGCTCCAGAAACGCCATATACCCACTACTCAGGTGAAAATTCATGCAGGGTGTGTGCTAAGGTGTTGTTGATATACGAGCCAGTGATTAAATTACACTCTATTCGGATTGCATTCACCTTTATAATGTTAACGGGTAGTGTTGAAGTGTGTGTTTTAGTAGGGTTTAGAATCACATCCGTAAAACCCAATAGCTTTCCAACCGTACGCTTCCGATTAAAGTATATTATCTCACTACTTTTTATTTCTGTCTTGAGAGTGTTGTTGTTTGCTTTTATCTTAAACGCATACCTTTTGCCCCTTTTTTCCAACTCTTTTTCTATGTAAAGAGCAATATCGTCAACTTCATATGATCCAATAGGTATCTCAATTTCTTCATTTGCAATATGAAAAAGATTATTCTCGTTATCAACATTCGGAATTGAGTTGTATGTTTGAAAGTCAGCCAAACCGCAAACATAAGCGCCAGGCAATTCTAATGGAGGAAAATATTCTGCGGTTAATATGGAAGTGTTTCCATTCAAGATCAAGGTCATAGACATGACGATGATTATGATATGACTAAACAAAAAATTCGTTTATCTTGTATATTTATAGTAAAATTTTTTTTTTCTTTCCCATCCAAGATCAAGGTCATAGACATGCTGATTGTGACTAACAAAAAAAAAAAACTCGTATATCTTTCATTTATTATTTTTTTTTTTATTTTTCATAGAATTTTATACAATCAAATAGAAATTTTAAACATAAGTGTCCACATATTACCGAATCAAATTCTTGATATTGATTATAGTTGTATTTGATATTGGAGCCAAGATAGGAGATGACTTCTTTTGGCGGTTGTAAATTTCCGAAACTATCGAAATATTCTATGCAATCCTGATGTTTGTAGTATGCTACCCAATGGGTGCCGAGACCCGATGAAATATCCAAATTTATTACTCCACACTCCGTATACCAGGGATGTTCTGGCAGCTCATCGCGCATAAATATACCACGAAAGTAGGGAATGTCTTTAACCAATTTGATTATATCGATCTCAGTTAACGCTCTATTGGGTAGCTGCCTTAGAAGTTTTTTGATGGTCGAGTCAAGTACAGTCCTAGTCCTTTCCTGTATGGTTTCAGATAAAACCCCTTTCCAAGTGCAACAGCCTCCATTTGTCTATTATGTCGAACACTTTCTGCTAGTTCGTCTTTTGCATTTTTTACATCTTTAACAGCTTTTGCGATTTGTGATGCTCCACCAGCTAATGCTCCAAGTGCCGAAAGTCCAGCAAATATCGGTATGAGGGGTAAGAAACCACCAACTTTTGGAATTGGTATTATCCGTGGCGTTTCAATCAGAGATCTATTTGCTCCAATAACATCCTTTGCAGTTTTCATAGCCAATTTGATGGTACTCGATATGCTTTCCGGCTTTTTTTTCTTCAATGCAATATTTACGTTTTTAAGAGCCGATTTGAATAAATTTTTTTTGTTTGGTTTTCTCGGTTTTCTCTTCACTCCTATTTTCTTAATAGCACACCCCATTCCAAGTTTCGCTTTAGCTTTCATAGTGTTTGTAATCAACCAAGCGTTGGTTTTCTCTCCCAAGGTAGCGTTTTTTGAAATTGTTCTGCTCCACGCCTTTTCCGCTAAAATTCTATCTGCGATGTTTCTATTATACGTATCCTTATGTTTGGAGTAGGCAATGTCGTGTTCTCTGCACGCCTCATCAAGTGGATTTACACCGCGATCGCCTCTATCTAGACGTTTTTGAAGTTTTGTACCTGGACCACAAAAATTATAACCAGGTATATGTAACTCGAATGGTAGCTTATTGATGAGTGTATTTAATAGACCTCCTCCAGTGGGGTTTCGTTGATTAATAATAGATTTTCGATCATAATCAATCATTATATATATATATAACCTTTCGCATCGAACTTTTCTTGTAAACAGATTGAAAATCTTATAAAACAATGTATTTATGTATATTTATATAATAGTATACAAAATGAAGTTGATCAATCAACATGCAAAACTGAGTATAGAAAATTTTGATTTTGGAAATAATCATCAAGGAACGAGAACAAAACATAGCGTACTTTTACCAAATGATATCAGAGCGATAATTGTCGGACCATCGAATTCAGGCAAAACCAATATAATGCTGAGCCTACTCTTACACCCGAACGGGTTGAAATTCGAAAATATATATCTATATTCAAAGTCGTTGTATCAACCAAAATATGAATATTTAAAACGTATTGTATCACCCATCAAGGGACTCGGCTACCACACATTCACTGAAAATAATGATGTTATAGATCCAAGCGATGCTAAAAAAAATTCAGTTTTCATATTTGATGACGTTGCTTGTGAAAAGCAGAATAACATGAGATCGTATTTTTGCATGGGGCGACACAAAAGCATTGACAGCTTCTACTTGTGTCAAACGTATACACATATACCCAAACACTTGATTCGAGATAATGCAAATTTTATAATACTATTTAAACAGGATGATCAGAATTTAAAACATGTATACAGTGATCATGTGAATACAGACTTGACGTTCGATAAATTTAGAAATATGGCTGCTGAGTGCTGGAAGGAAAAGTATGGATTTTTGGTTATTAGTAAAGATTGTCCAATTGATGCTGGGCGCTATAGAAAAGGTTTCGATGCATTCATCAAAACATAAAACAGTAATATGATAACAGGTTAGTTGTATAGTTGGTTACAAGCTGTTTTTAGTTGGTTTCAAGCTGGTATTAGTTGGTTTCAAGTTGGTTACAAGCTGTTTTTAGTTGGTTTCAAGCTGTTTTTAGTTGGTTTCAAGCTGTTATTAGTTGGTTTCAAGCTGGTATTAGTTGGTTTCAAGTTGGTTTCAAGTTGGTTTCAAGGTGGTATTAGTTGGTTTCAAGTTGGTATCAGTTGGTTTCAAGTTGGTTGCAAGCTGGTATTAGTTGGTTTCAAGTTGGTTACAAGCTGGTATTAGTTGGTTTCAAGTTGGTTACAAGCTGTTTTTAGTTGGTTTCAAGCTGTTTTTAGTTGGTTTCAAGCTGTTATTAGTTGGTTTCAAGCTGGTATTAGTTGGTTTCAAGTTGGTTGCAAGCTGTTATTAGTTGGTTTCAAGTTGGTTGCAAGGTGGTATTAGTTGGTTTCAAGTTGGTTTCAAGTTGGTATTAGTTGGTTTCAAGTTGGTATCAGTTGGTTTCAAGTTGGTTACAAGCTGGTATTAGTTGGGTTCAAGTTGGTTACAAGCTGGTATTAGTTGGTTTCAAGTTGGTTACAAGCTGGTATTAGTTGGTTTCAAGTTGGTATCAGTTGGTTTCAAGTTGGTTTCAAGTTGGTTACAAGCTGGTATTAGTTGGTTTCAAGTTGGTTTCAAGGTGGTTTCAAGTTGGTTTCAAGTTGGTTTCAAGCTGTTATTAGTTGGTTTCAAGCTGGTTGCAAGCTGGTATTAGTTGGTTTCAAGCTGGTTGCAAGCTGTTTTTAGTTGGTTTCAAGTTGGTTACAAGCTGGTATTAGTTGGTTTCAAGTTGGTTTCAAGCTGGTATTAGTTGGTTTCAAGTTGGTATCAGTTGGTTTCAAGTTGGTTACAAGCTGGTATTAGTTGGTTTCAAGTTGGTTTCAAGGTGGTTTCAAGTTGGTTTCAAGTTGGTTTCAAGCTGTTATTAGTTGGTTTCAAGCTGGTTGCAAGCTGGTATTAGTTGGTTTCAAGCTGGTTGCAAGCTGTTTTTAGTTGGTTTCAAGTTGGTTACAAGCTGGTATTAGTTGGTTTCAAGTTGGTTTCAAGCTGTTATTAGTTGGTTTCAAGCTGGTTGCAAGCTGGTATTAGTTGGTTTCAAGCTGGTTGCAAGCTGTTTTTAGTTGGTTTCAAGTTGGTTACAAGCTGGTATTAGTTGGTTTCAAGTTGGTTTCAAGCTGGTATTAGTTGGTTTCAAGTTGGTATCAGTTGGTTTCAAGTTGGTTACAAGCTGGTATTAGTTGGGTTCAAGTTGGTTACAAGCTGTTATTAGTTGGTTGTCAGTTGCACAAGGTGGTTGAAAATTTCTCTTATGTCAATTATGTGTATGATAATATTTGTTTTGACTACTATTTCTACTTTGGTAAATTGATGATTATGTCTATCTGCTTTATAATTTTTTTAATAAAACCTATTTTCTTATTTCGTTTTCTAAATAGATCTAGAACCGGCATTTCATCACATTGTGTCATATAAGTGTTTATAATCCTTTCGATACAAACCACATTCAATTATCAACCAGAACTGATTTATTTTTTATGACAATCGAGTTCGTCAACCTATACGATGTCATCTACAGATCTTAGACATGTTAGATTTTCTGATCATGTTTCGGTCAAATACATGATTACCTGGGACTATGCATATCGATCTAGCAGAAAGGGTAATTGGCAGAGCCACGTATTAGACCGACTAAGGTTTCAACGACGGATTTTAAAATTGGAGCAATTACTAAGACCTATTTTACTCCAGAAAATTCAAAGCCTCAACTGACAAATATGAACCATCATCAACACCACCCACGCTTGCTGAAATCAAAGCAGCCCTATGCGACCAAAAACGAAACAAAGCGCCGGGAATTGACTTATATAATTAAAAAATAAAGTTGAGAGTGAAGAAGAAGAAGAAGAAGAAGCCCATCACTGTAAATAATAATATTAAATAAAACAAAAACAATGTAAATTTATGAGTTTTTATTAAATAAAAAAAAAAAAAGTTATAACATCTCATCGTCTTCTGTTAGGTCGATGACTTCCTCCTCCTCCTCCTCCTCGATGCCGCTATCTGAAGGCCAAGCTTCCTCCTCTTCCTGCTGCATCTGTTGTTGGTGATGTTGTTGTTGCCGCTGCTGTTGTTGTTGTTGCTGCTGTTGTTGTCTTTGCCTTTTCTCTATGAGGTAGCGACCAACTACCTCTACCAGCTTCACTGCTTCTTCGATCTCGTCCATTTTTTTTCTGAAGCTCTTAAGAAAGCTGTTTATTTCTTTGATGCGGATCTGATTTTCCATTTTACTAATGAATAATTCAAGCTTTTGCGTTTGCTTTTATACAGAAAAGTCATATCCTTATCAACATTTATCGTGAGAAAAATATTTTATTATAAAAAATTTAATATGAAATTTTCATGCGAATCTTACTAGTAAACCGACATTTTTTATCAAACGAAAACACTCACCACCCACAATACGCATCGTACTAGTAAACCAACAATTATTTTACAATTAAAAAAACTCTTATCTATATTGAACACTCACCATATTCAAAATACTATTAGAAATAAAAAAAGTAAATCTTTTATCAACGAAAACACTCATCATATTCAAAGCTACTATCAGAAAAAAAAAATAAGCACCCACAATACGCATCGTACTAGTAAACCAAAAAAAATTATTTTAATTCAAATAAAAACCACCCACAATACTCAACATAATTGATAACAAATGCTCATGTTAATTTCTATTAGCATCATAATTCATATTATATGAAACATAACGTACATCTCTTATCTCTAATATAAAAAAAAAACCTAACCATAACAAACTCTTATCTGTAAACAATTATTCTTATTTTGATCGATGATGACGTCATGAAATAATACCACTTTATTAGTAACAATAACAATCTCTATACACATAATCTATATCCGATACATAAACCCCAATCTATATCCAATACATAAACCCTAATCTATAACCCATCTGGATTAATACCAATAATCTCTTATCTATACTAACCTATAACCAATAATCCACTATCTACATCCCCATCTAAACCAATAATCCACTATCTCTCTCTCTCTCTCTCTCTCTCTCTCTCCCATTAAGCAATATCTATCAATACCAATAATCTCTTATCTATACTCACCGATAACCAATACCTATACTCACCTATAACCAATAATCTCTTATCTATACTCACCTATAACCAATAACCAATATCGACAGGTAAAAAAAAACCCAATATCGGCAGGTAAAAAAAACCCAATATCGGCAGGTAAAAAACCAATATCGACAGGTAAAAAAAAAAACCAATATCGATAGATAATCGATAATCGATAAGTATTGATTTCACTTCCGAGCCAGAACCGGTATATCCCTACTACTGAGCAATCAATAACAACTATTGGAGCTGAACTTTTGAATTTTTCACAATCTAATAGCGGAGGAGCATCCTGATTATAGTATGATCGTCTGAATTTGGTATACATGTCATATAATAGCGCGTATCGGTTTCGATCGAATTTAAGATTAAGATCCTCGTACGGATAGGTTTCAGAATTCAAATGTGCTTTGATGTCTGTTAGGTCGCAGTGATCAAATGTTGATGCATCCTTATCCTTTAAGTTATTCTTATCAGTTTGTAATGCGAAAATTATGAATCGAGGTTTTTCAAGTTGTGAAGAAGTTTTTACGGTCCAAATGTGATGACTGGATCCTGTTGGTAATAGGGGATATTCATACATATCCCAACTTCTAAAGCTCATTTGTATTGGTTGTCCGGCATTTATAATGTTGAGAAAATTTAGTCTTTCAACGTCGGATACGGTTATGTGTGGTATTCGCCATAGTAACTTATGAATGGATAGATCATAACTTTTTTAAGTCTTGACAGCATTATTATCGGTCCTAGATCGAATTAAAATCAAATCATGGCGTGCGTTAACAACAACCCTTTTGTAATCTTCTATGAATCCAAGCAGCATTTTCAGCGGAACACAACAATTGAAAAACGACTCTGGAACTTTGATGTGATTTTCCGGTGACCAACCTGCATTGTATAGCATTTCACTTTCATTTTTGCTTAGAGAAATATAATTTTTCATCGCGGTTGTGATCCCCAAATTTCTGGTACGATCAATTTCAATTCCATTCAATTCGTATCGTATTTCTTCGAAGAGGAAAGATATGCAATTATTATTAACAATAGAGTTGTCGACATCTAATTTTGTTCCATCTGTTCCAGTAATTGCGCCTTCAATATATAGAAAACTTTCGGATGGTAGTAGATACAAGTCTTGATGTTGTATAGAAATTCTGATTTCATCACTGTTTTTGTATGCCGTTTGAAATGGTGTATATGAGTGATACTCCTTCTTTATAATATCTTCACTGAACGCAGGCTGATTGGTAATGTTGAGTAAAGCTGTCATCTTTTCTAATTAAGTGGAACTTGAATTCCTATCGATTGTAGAAACAATTTGTTGTCTTCTGTTAAAGATGCTTTCAATAACCTTTTCTTTGGTGTTGTTGATGTTGTTGTTGTTGTTGTTGTTGTCGAAGTAGACGCTGATTGTGTACTGGTTGGTATAATACCAACATATTGGTTATATAATAACATTTTTTTTTTTTTTTTTTATATTGATTTAAGATGAAGCCGAACGGTAATGGTTTCACCGCGGAAATTAACTAGTTGTCCGTCTTGATCTAAGATTTTTATCTCCAAGAACCTTACTTCACGAGTGTTTAGCGGTAAATAGATAACACTTTTCGGAACTTCAATTATTTTATAGCCTGGACCAACGTCAGGTGAAAATTCATGCAGGGTGTGTGCTAAGGTGTTGTTTATATACGAGCCAGTGATTAAATTACACTCTATTCGGATTGCATTCACCTTTATAATGTTAACGGGTAGTGTTGAAGTGTGTGTTTTAGTAGGGTTTAGAATCACATCCGTAAAACCCAATAGCTTTCCAACCGTACGCTTCCGATTAAAGTATATTATCTCACTGCTTTTTATTTCTGTCTTGAGAGTGTTGTTGTTTGCTTTTATCTTAAACGCATACCTTTTGCCCCTTTTTTCCAACTCTTTTTCTATGTAAAGAGCAATATCGTCAACTTCATATGATCCAATAGGTATCTCAATTTCTTCATTTGCAATATGAAAAAGATTATTCTCGTTATCAACATTCGGAATTGAGTTGTATGTTTGAAAGTCAGCCAAACCGCAAACATAAGCGCCAGGCAATTCTAATGGAGGAAAATATTCTGCGGTTAATATGGAAGTGTTTCCATTCAAGATCAAGGTCATAGACATGACGATGATTATGATATGACTAAACAAAAAATTCGTTTATCTTGTATATTTATAGTAAAAAATTTTTTTTTTCTTTCCCATCCAAGATCAAGGTCATAGACATGCTGATTGTGACTAACAAAAAAAAAAACTCGTATATCTTTCATTTATTATTTTTTTTTATTTTTCATAGAATTTTATACAATCAAATAGAAATTTTAAACATAAGTGTCCACATATTACCGAATCAAATTCTTGATATTGATTATAGTTGTATTTGATATTGGAGCCAAGATAGGAGATGACTTCTTTTGGCGGTTGTAAATTTCCGAAACTATCGAAATATTCTATGCAATCCTGATGTTTGTAGTATGCTACCCAATGGGTGCCGAGACCCGATGAAATATCCAAATTTATTACTCCACACTCCGTATACCAGGGATGTTCTGGCAGCTCATCGCGCATAAATATACCACGAAAGTAGGGAATGTCTTTAACCAATTTGATTATATCGATCTCAGTTAACGCTCTATTGGGTAGCTGCCTTAGAAGTTTTTTGATGGTCGAGTCAAGTACAGTCCTAGTCCTTTCCTATATGGTTTCAGATAAAACCCCTTTCCAAGTGCAACAGCCTCCATTTGTCTATTATGTCGAACACTTTCTGCTAGTTCGTCTTTTGCATTTTTTACATCTTTGACAGCTTTTGCGATTTGTGATGCTCCACCAGCTAATGCTCCAAGTGCCGAAAGTCCAGCAAATATCGGTATGAGGGGTAAGAAACCACCAACTTTTGGAATTGATATTATCCGTGGCGTTTCAATCAGAGATCTATTTGCTCCAATAACATCCTTTGCAGTTTTCATAGCCAATTTGATGGTACTCGATATGCTTTCCGGCTTTTTTTTCTTCAATGCAATATTTACGTTTTTAAGAGCCGATTTGAATAAATTTTTTTTGTTTGGTTTTCTCGGTTTTCTCTTCACTCCTATTTTCTTAATAGCACACCCCATTCCAAGTTTCGCTTTAGCTTTCATAGTGTTTGTAATCAACCAAGCGTTGGTTTTCTCTCCCAAGGTAGCGTTTTTTGAAATTGTTCTGCTCCACGCCTTTTCCGCTAAAATTCTATCTGCGATGTTTCTATTATACGTATCCTTATGTTTGGAGTAGGCAATGTCGTGTTCTCTGCACGCCTCATCAAGTGGATTTACACCGCGATCGCCTCTATCTAGACGTTTTTGAAGTTTTGTACCTGGACCACAAAAATTATAACCAGGTATATGTAACTCGAATGGTAGCTTATTGATGAGTGTATTTAATAGACCTCCTCCAGTGGGGTTTCGTTGATTAATAATAGATTTTCGATCATAATCAATCATTATATATATATATAACCTTTCGCATCGAACTTTTCTTGTAAACAGATTGAAAATCTTATAAAACAATGTATTTATGTATATTTATATAATAGTATACAAAATGAAGTTGATCAATCAACATGCAAAACTGAGTATAGAAAATTTTGATTTTGGAAATAATCATCAAGGAACGAGAACAAAACATAGCGTACTTTTACCAAATGATATCAGAGCGATAATTGTCGGACCATCGAATTCAGGCAAAACCAATATAATGCTGAGCCTACTCTTACATCCGAACGGGTTGAAATTCGAAAATATATATCTATATTCAAAGTCGTTGTATCAACCAAAATATGAATATTTAAAACGTATTGTATCACCCATCAAGGGACTCGGCTACCACACATTCACTGAAAATAATGATGTCATAGATCCAAGCGATGCTAAAAAAAATTCAGTTTTCATATTTGATGACGTTGCTTGTGAAAAGCAGAATAACATGAGATCGTATTTTTGCATGGGGCGACACAAAAGCATTGACAGCTTCTACTTGTGTCAAACGTATACACATATACCCAAACACTTGATTCGAGATAATGCAAATTTTATAATACTATTTAAACAGGATGATCAGAATTTAAAACATGTATACAGTGATCATGTGAATACAGACTTGACGTTCGATAAATTTAGAAATATGGCTGCTGAGTGCTGGAAGGAAAAGTATGGATTTTTGGTTATTAGTAAAGATTGTCCAATTGATGCTGGGCGCTATAGAAAAGGTTTCGATGCATTCATTAAAACATAAAACAGTAATATGATAACAGGTTAGTTGTATAGTTGGTTACAAGCTGTTTTTAGTTGGTTTCAAGCTGGTATTAGTTGGTTTCAAGTTGGTTACAAGCTGTTTTTAGTTGGTTTCAAGCTGTTTTTAGTTGGTTTCAAGCTGTTATTAGTTGGTTTCAAGCTGGTATTAGTTGGTTTCAAGTTGGTTTCAAGTTGGTTTCAAGTTGGTTTCAAGGTGGTATTAGTTGGTTTCAAGTTGGTATCAGTTGGTTTCAAGTTGGTTGCAAGCTGGTATTAGTTGGTTTCAAGTTGGTTACAAGCTGGTATTAGTTGGTTTCAAGTTGGTTACAAGCTGTTTTTAGTTGGTTTCAAGCTGTTTTTAGTTGGTTTCAAGCTGTTATTAGTTGGTTTCAAGCTGGTATTAGTTGGTTTCAAGTTGGTTTCAAGTTGGTTGCAAGCTGTTATTAGTTGGTTTCAAGTTGGTTGCAAGGTGGTATTAGTTGGTTTCAAGTTGGTTTCAAGTTGGTATTAGTTGGTTTCAAGTTGGTATCAGTTGGTTTCAAGTTGGTTACAAGCTGGTATTAGTTGGGTTCAAGTTGGTTACAAGCTGGTATTAGTTGGTTTCAAGTTGGTTACAAGCTGGTATTAGTTGGTTTCAAGTTGGTATCAGTTGGTTTCAAGTTGGTTTCAAGTTGGTTACAAGCTGGTATTAGTTGGTTTCAAGTTGGTTTCAAGGTGGTTTCAAGTTGGTTTCAAGTTGGTATTAGTTGGTTTCAAGTTGGTTTCAAGCTGTTATTAGTTGGTTTCAAGCTGGTTGCAAGCTGGTATTAGTTGGTTTCAAGCTGGTTGCAAGCTGTTTTTAGTTGGTTTCAAGTTGGTTACAAGCTGGTATTAGTTGGTTTCAAGTTGGTTTCAAGCTGGTATTAGTTGGTTTCAAGTTGGTATCAGTTGGTTTCAAGTTGGTTACAAGCTGGTATTAGTTGGGTTCAAGTTGGTTACAAGCTGTTATTAGTTGGTTGTCAGTTGCACAAGGTGGTTGAAAATTTCTCTTATGTCAATTATGTGTATGATAATATTTGTTTTGACTACTATTTCTACTTTGGTAAATTGATGATTATGTCTATCTGCTTTATAATTTTTTTAATAAAACCTATTTTCTTATTTCGTTTTCTAAATAGATCTAGAACCGGCATTTCATCACATTGTGTCATATAAGTGTTTATAATCCTTTCGATACAAACCACATTCAATTATCAACCAGAACTGATTTATTTTTTATGACAATCGAGTTCGTCAACCTATACGATGTCATCTACAGATCTTAGACATGTTAGATTTTCTGATCATGTTTCGGTCAAATACATGATTACCTGGGACTATGCATATCGATCTAGCAGAAAGGGTAATTGGCAGAGCCACGTATTAGACCGACTAAGGTTTCAACGACGGATTTTAAAATTGGAGCAATTACTAAGACCTATTTTACTCCAGAAAATTCAAAGCCTCAACTGACAAATATGAACCATCATCAACACCACCCACGCTTGCTGAAATCAAAGCAGCCCTATGCGACCAAAAACGAAACAAAGCGCCGGGAATTGACTTATATAATTAAAAAATAAAGTTGAGAGTGAAGAAGAAGAAGAAGAAGAAGAAGCCCATCACTGTAAATAATAATATTAAATAAAACAAAAACAATGTAAATTTATGAGTTTTTATTAAATAAAAAAAAAAAAAGTTATAACATCTCATCGTCTTCTGTTAGGTCGATGACTTCCTCCTCCTCCTCCTCCTCGATGCCGCTATCTGAAGGCCAAGCTTCCTCCTCTTCCTGCTGCATCTGTTGTTGGTGATGTTGTTGTTGCCGCTGCTGTTGTTGTTGTTGCTGCTGTTGTTGTCTTTGCCTTTTCTCTATGAGGTAGCGACCAACTACCTCTACCAGCTTCACTGCTTCTTCGATCTCGTCCATTTTTTTTCTGAAGCTCTTAAGAAAGCTGTTTATTTCTTTGATGCGGATCTGATTTTCCATTTTACTAATGAATAATTCAAGCTTTTGCGTTTGCTTTTATACAGAAAAGTCATATCCTTATCAACATTTATCGTGAGAAAAATATTTTATTATAAAAAATTTAATATGAAATTTTCATGCGAATCTTACTAGTAAACCGACATTTTTTATCAAACGAAAACACTCACCACCCACAATACGCATCGTACTAGTAAACCAACAATTATTTTACAATTAAAAAAACTCTTATCTATATTGAACACTCACCATATTCAAAATACTATTAGAAATAAAAAAAGTAAATCTTTTATCAACGAAAACACTCATCATATTCAAAGCTACTATCAGAAAAAAAAAATAAGCACCCACAATACGCATCGTACTAGTAAACCAAAAAAAATTATTTTAATTCAAATAAAAACCACCCACAATACTCAACATAATTGATAACAAATGCTCATGTTAATTTCTATTAGCATCATAATTCATATTATATGAAACATAACGTACATCTCTTATCTCTAATATAAAAAAAAAACCTAACCATAACAAACTCTTATCTGTAAACAATTATTCTTATTTTGATCGATGATGACGTCATGAAATAATACCACTTTATTAGTAACAATAACAATCTCTATACACATAATCTATATCCGATACATAAACCCCAATCTATATCCAATACATAAACCCTAATCTATAACCCATCTGGATTAATACCAATAATCTCTTATCTATACTAACCTATAACCAATAATCCACTATCTACATCCCCATCTAAACCAATAATCCACTATCTCTCTCTCTCTCTCTCTCTCTCTCTCTCTCCCATTAAGCAATATCTATCAATACCAATAATCTCTTATCTATACTCACCGATAACCAATACCTATACTCACCTATAACCAATAATCTCTTATCTATACTCACCTATAACCAATAACCAATATCGACAGGTAAAAAAAAACCCAATATCGGCAGGTAAAAAAAACCCAATATCGGCAGGTAAAAAACCAATATCGACAGGTAAAAAAAAAACCAATATCGATAGATAATCGATAATCGATAAGTATTGATTTCACTTCCGAGCCAGAACCGGTATATCCCTACTACTGAGCAATCAATAACAACTATTGGAGCTGAACTTTTGAATTTTTCACAATCTAATAGCGGAGGAGCATCCTGATTATAGTATGATCGTCTGAATTTGGTATACATGTCATATAATAGCGCGTATCGGTTTCGATCGAATTTAAGATTAAGATCCTCGTACGGATAGGTTTCAGAATTCAAATGTGCTTTGATGTCTGTTAGGTCGCAGTGATCAAATGTTGATGCATCCTTATCCTTTAAGTTATTCTTATCAGTTTGTAATGCGAAAATTATGAATCGAGGTTTTTCAAGTTGTGAAGAAGTTTTTACGGTCCAAATGTGATGACTGGATCCTGTTGGTAATAGGGGATATTCATACATATCCCAACTTCTAAAGCTCATTTGTATTGGTTGTCCGGCATTTATAATGTTGAGAAAATTTAGTCTTTCAACGTCGGATACGGTTATGTGTGGTATTCGCCATAGTAACTTATGAATGGATAGATCATAACTTTTTTAAGTCTTGACAGCATTATTATCGGTCCTAGATCGAATTAAAATCAAATCATGGCGTGCGTTAACAACAACCCTTTTGTAATCTTCTATGAATCCAAGCAGCATTTTCAGCGGAACACAACAATTGAAAAACGACTCTGGAACTTTGATGTGATTTTCCGGTGACCAACCTGCATTGTATAGCATTTCACTTTCATTTTTGCTTAGAGAAATATAATTTTTCATCGCGGTTGTGATCCCCAAATTTCTGGTACGATCAATTTCAATTCCATTCAATTCGTATCGTATTTCTTCGAAGAGGAAAGATATGCAATTATTATTAACAATAGAGTTGTCGACATCTAATTTTGTTCCATCTGTTCCAGTAATTGCGCCTTCAATATATAGAAAACTTTCGGATGGTAGTAGATACAAGTCTTGATGTTGTATAGAAATTCTGATTTCATCACTGTTTTTGTATGCCGTTTGAAATGGTGTATATGAGTGATACTCCTTCTTTATAATATCTTCACTGAACGCAGGCTGATTGGTAATGTTGAGTAAAGCTGTCATCTTTTCTAATTAAGTGGAACTTGAATTCCTATCGATTGTAGAAACAATTTGTTGTCTTCTGTTAAAGATGCTTTCAATAACCTTTTCTTTGGTGTTGTTGATGTTGTTATTGTTGTTGTTGTTGTCGAAGTAGACGCTGATTGTGTACTGGTTGGTATAATACCAACATATTGGTTATATAATAACATTTTTTTTTTTTTTTTTATATTGATTTAAGATGAAGCCGAACGGTAATGGTTTCACCGCGGAAATTAACTAGTTGTCCGTCTTGATCTAAGATTTTTATCTCCAAGAACCTTACTTCACGAGTGTTTAGCGGTAAATAGATAACACTTTTCGGAACTTCAATTATTTTATAGCCTGGACCAACGTCAGGTGAAAATTCATGCAGGGTGTGTGCTAAGGTGTTGTTTATATACGAGCCAGTGATTAAATTACACTCTATTCGGATTGCATTCACCTTTATAATGTTAACGGGTAGTGTTGAAGTGTGTGTTTTAGTAGGGTTTAGAATCACATCCGTAAAACCCAATAGCTTTCCAACCGTACGCTTCCGATTAAAGTATATTATCTCACTGCTTTTTATTTCTGTCTTGAGAGTGTTGTTGTTTGCTTTTATCTTAAACGCATACCTTTTGCCCCTTTTTTCCAACTCTTTTTCTATGTAAAGAGCAATATCGTCAACTTCATATGATCCAATAGGTATCTCAATTTCTTCATTTGCAATATGAAAAAGATTATTCTCGTTATCAACATTCGGAATTGAGTTGTATGTTTGAAAGTCAGCCAAACCGCAAACATAAGCGCCAGGCAATTCTAATGGAGGAAAATATTCTGCGGTTAATATGGAAGTGTTTCCATTCAAGATCAAGGTCATAGACATGACGATGATTATGATATGACTAAACAAAAAATTCGTTTATCTTGTATATTTATAGTAAAAAATTTTTTTTTTCTTTCCCATCCAAGATCAAGGTCATAGACATGCTGATTGTGACTAACAAAAAAAAAAACTCGTATATCTTTCATTTATTATTTTTTTTTATTTTTCATAGAATTTTATACAATCAAATAGAAATTTTAAACATAAGTGTCCACATATTACCGAATCAAATTCTTGATATTGATTATAGTTGTATTTGATATTGGAGCCAAGATAGGAGATGACTTCTTTTGGCGGTTGTAAATTTCCGAAACTATCGAAATATTCTATGCAATCCTGATGTTTGTAGTATGCTACCCAATGGGTGCCGAGACCCGATGAAATATCCAAATTTATTACTCCACACTCCGTATACCAGGGATGTTCTGGCAGCTCATCGCGCATAAATATACCACGAAAGTAGGGAATGTCTTTAACCAATTTGATTATATCGATCTCAGTTAACGCTCTATTGGGTAGCTGCCTTAGAAGTTTTTTGATGGTCGAGTCAAGTACAGTCCTAGTCCTTTCCTATATGGTTTCAGATAAAACCCCTTTCCAAGTGCAACAGCCTCCATTTGTCTATTATGTCGAACACTTTCTGCTAGTTCGTCTTTTGCATTTTTTACATCTTTGACAGCTTTTGCGATTTGTGATGCTCCACCAGCTAATGCTCCAAGTGCCGAAAGTCCAGCAAATATCGGTATGAGGGGTAAGAAACCACCAACTTTTGGAATTGATATTATCCGTGGCGTTTCAATCAGAGATCTATTTGCTCCAATAACATCCTTTGCAGTTTTCATAGCCAATTTGATGGTACTCGATATGCTTTCCGGCTTTTTTTTCTTCAATGCAATATTTACGTTTTTAAGAGCCGATTTGAATAAATTTTTTTTGTTTGGTTTTCTCGGTTTTCTCTTCACTCCTATTTTCTTAATAGCACACCCCATTCCAAGTTTCGCTTTAGCTTTCATAGTGTTTGTAATCAACCAAGCGTTGGTTTTCTCTCCCAAGGTAGCGTTTTTTGAAATTGTTCTGCTCCACGCCTTTTCCGCTAAAATTCTATCTGCGATGTTTCTATTATACGTATCCTTATGTTTGGAGTAGGCAATGTCGTGTTCTCTGCACGCCTCATCAAGTGGATTTACACCGCGATCGCCTCTATCTAGACGTTTTTGAAGTTTTGTACCTGGACCACAAAAATTATAACCAGGTATATGTAACTCGAATGGTAGCTTATTGATGAGTGTATTTAATAGACCTCCTCCAGTGGGGTTTCGTTGATTAATAATAGATTTTCGATCATAATCAATCATTATATATATATATAACCTTTCGCATCGAACTTTTGTTGTAAACAGATTGAAAATCTTATAAAACAATGTATTTATGTATATTTATATAATAGTATACAAAATGAAGTTGATCAATCAACATGCAAAACTGAGTATAGAAAATTTTGATTTTGGAAATAATCATCAAGGAACGAGAACAAAACATAGCGTACTTTTACCAAATGATATCAGAGCGATAATTGTCGGACCATCGAATTCAGGCAAAACCAATATAATGCTGAGCCTACTCTTACATCCGAACGGGTTGAAATTCGAAAATATATATCTATATTCAAAGTCGTTGTATCAACCAAAATATGAATATTTAAAACGTATTGTATCACCCATCAAGGGACTCGGCTACCACACATTCACTGAAAATAATGATGTCATAGATCCAAGCGATGCTAAAAAAAATTCAGTTTTCATATTTGATGACGTTGCTTGTGAAAAGCAGAATAACATGAGATCGTATTTTTGCATGGGGCGACACAAAAGCATTGACAGCTTCTACTTGTGTCAAACGTATACACATATACCCAAACACTTGATTCGAGATAATGCAAATTTTATAATACTATTTAAACAGGATGATCAGAATTTAAAACATGTATACAGTGATCATGTGAATACAGACTTGACGTTCGATAAATTTAGAAATATGGCTGCTGAGTGCTGGAAGGAAAAGTATGGATTTTTGGTTATTAGTAAAGATTGTCCAATTGATGCTGGGCGCTATAGAAAAGGTTTCGATGCATTCATTAAAACATAAAACAGTAATATGATAACAGGTTAGTTGTATAGTTGGTTTGTATAGTTGTATAGATGGTTGTATAGCTGTATAGCTGGTTTCAAGTTGGGTGCAAGCTGGTATTAGTTGGTTCAAGTTGGTTACAAGCTGTTTTTAGTTGGTTTCAAGCTGGTATTAGTTGGTTTCAAGGTGGTTTCAAGCTGTTATTAGTTGGTTTCAAGGTGGTATTAGTTGGTTTCAAGTTGGTTTCAAGTTGGTTACAAGCTGGTATTAGTTGGTTTCAAGGTGGTTACAAGCTGGTATTAGTTGGTTTCAAGTTGGTTACAAGCTGGTATTAGTTGGTTTCAAGTTGGTTACAAGCTGGTATTAGTTGGTTTCAAGTTGGTTACAAGCTGGTATTAGTTGGTTTCAAGTTGGTTGCAAGTTGGTTACAAGTTGGTTGCAAGCTGTTATTAGTTGGTTTCAAGCTGGTATTAGTTGGTTTCAAGCTGGTATTAGTTGGTTTCAAGCTGTTTTTAGTTGGTTTCAAGTTGGTTGCAAGCTGTTATTAGTTGGTTTCAAGCTGGTATTAGTTGGTTTCAAGTTGGTTTCAAGCTGGTATTAGTTGGTTTCAAGTTGGTTTCAAGCTGGTATTAGTTGGTTTCAAGTTGGTTTCAAGTTGGTTACAAGCTGGTATTAGTTGGTTTCAAGTTGGTTTCAAGTTGGTTACAAGCTGGTATTAGTTGGTTTCAAGGTGGTATTAGTTGGTTTCAAGTTGGTTTCAAGGTGGTATTAGTTGGTTTCAAGTTGGTTTCAAGCTGGTATTAGTTGGTTTCAAGTTGGTTTAAAGTTGGTTACAAGCTGTTATTAGTTGGTTGCAAGTTGGTTACAAGCTGGTATTAGTTGGTTTCAAGTTGGTTTCAAGGTGGTTTCAAGTTGGTTTCAAGTTGGTTACAAGCTGGTATTAGTTGGTTTCAAGGTGGTATTAGTTGGTTTCAAGTTGGTTACAAGCTGTTATTAGTTGGTTTCAAGTTGGTTACAAGCTGGTATTAGTTGGTTTCAAGGTGGTTTCAAGTTGGTTTCAAGTTGGTTACAAGCTGGTATTAGTTGGTTTCAAGTTGGTTTCAAGTTGGTTACAAGCTGGTATTAGTTGGTTTCAAGTTGGTTTCAAGCTGGTTGCAAGGTGGTTACAAGCTGGTATTAGTTGGTTTCAAGTTGGTTACAAGCTGTTATTAGTTGGTTGTCAGTTGCACAAGGTGGTTGAAAATTTCTCTTATGTCAATTATGTGTATGATAATATTTGTTTTGACTACTATTTCTACTTTGGTAAATTGATGATTATGTCTATCTGCTTTATAATTTTTTTTTTAATAAAACCTATTTTTCTTATTTCGTTTTCTAAATAGATCTAGAACCAGCATTTCATCACATTGTGTCATATAAGTGTTTACAATCCTTTCGATACAAACCACATTCAATTATCAACCAGAACTGATTTATTTTTTATGACAATCGAGTTCGTCAACCTATACGATGTCATCTACAGATCTTAGACATGTTAAATTTTCTGATCATGTTTCCGTTAAATACATAATTGTCTGGGAGTATGCATATAGTACTAGTAGAAAGGGTAATTGGCAGAGCCACGTATTAGACCGACTAAGGTTTCAACGACGGATTTTAAAATTGGAGCAATTACTTAGACCTATTTTACTTCAGAAAATTCACTTCTCAACTGATGAAGAAGAACCATCATCGACACTACCCACTGCTGAAATCAAAACAACCCTATGTGACTAAAAACGAAACAAAGCGCCAGGAATTTGCTTATATAATTAAAATAAAGTTGAGAGTGAAGAAGAAGAAGCCCATCACTGTAAATAATAATATTAAATAAAACAAAAACAATGTAAATTTATAAGTTTTTATTAAAAAAAAATTTTTTTTTTTATATATATATACATTGTTTTTTATTTTTCTTAATCTATAGTTAAATCTATGACTCCCTCCTCCTCCTCCGTCAAATCAATGACATCCTCCTCCACTTCCTCTTCGATGCCGCTATCAGAAGAAGACCAATATTCCTCCTCTTCCACGTATTCCTGGTGTTGTTGTTGCTGCATCGGTTGTTGGTGCTGTTGTTGTTGTTGCTGTTGCTGCTGTTGTTGTTGTTGTTGGTTTTCTCTTCTTCTTATATTTATTAGGTGGCGACCAACCACCTCCATCAGCTCAGCAGCTTCTTTAATACCGTCCATTTCTCCTATGACGGTATCTGCAAAGTTTTTAATTTCTTTAATGCTTATTCTGTTGTCCATTTTCTATTTAATAAGACAAAAATTTAATAAGAAATGAAAAAGTAAAAACGAGATATCGTCGGACACGCGTTCTTGAAAAAAGAAAGGAAAAGTGCGGTTGGAATCAGTGCTGGTGAAAAGTTTTAAGAATTGAAATACTGAATAATTCAAGCTTTTGCGTTTGCTTTTATACAGAAAAGTCATATCCTTATCAACATTTATCGTGAGAAAAATATTTTATTATAAAAAATTTAATATGAAATTTTCATGCGAATCTTACTAGTAAACCGACATTTTTTATCAAACGAAAACACTCACCACCCACAATACGCATCGTACTAGCAAACCAACAATTATTTTACAATTAAAAAAACTCTTATCTATATTGAACACTCACCATATTCAAAATACTATTAGAAATAAAAAAAGTAAATCTTTTATCAACGAAAACACTCATCATATTCAAAGCTACTATCAGAAAAAAAAATAAGCACCCACAACACGCATCGTACTAGTAAACCAAAAAATTATTTTAATTCAAATAAAAACCACCCACAATACTCAACATAATTGATAACAAATGCTCATGTTAATTTCTATTAGCATCATAATTCATATTATATGAAACATAACGTACATCTCTTATCTCTAATATAAAAAAACCTAACCATAACAAACTCTTATCTGTAAACAATTATTCTTATTTTGATCGATGATGACGTCATGAAATAATACCACTTTATTAATAACAATAACAATCTCTATACACATAATCTATATCCGATACATAAACCCCAATCTATATCCAATACATAAACCCCAATCTATATCCAATATATAAACCCCAATCTATAACCCATCTGGATTAATACCAATAATCTCTTATCTATACTAACCTACAACCAATAATCTCTTATCTATACTCACCTATAACCAATACCTATACTCACCTATAACCAATAACCAATATCGATAGGTAAGGGGAAAACCAATATCGGCAGGTAAAAAACCAATATCGACAGGTAAAAAAACCAATATCGACAGGTAAAAAACCAATATCGACAGGTAAAAAAAAAAAACCAATATATCGATAGATAATCGATAATCGATAAGTATCGATTTCACTTCCGGTCCAGAACCGCCATATACCTACTACTGTACTCGATATGCTTTCCGGCTTTTTTTTCTTCAATGCAATATTTACGTTTTTAAGAGCCGATTTGAATAAATTTTTTTTGTTTGGTTTTCTCGGTTTTCTCTTCACTCCTATTTTCTTAATAGCACACCCCATTCCAAGTTTCGCTTTAGCTTTCATAGTGTTTGTAATCAACCAAGCGTTGGTTTTCTCTCCCAAGGTAGCGTTTTTTGAAATTGTTCTGCTCCACGCCTTTTCCGCTAAAATTCTATCTGCGATGTTTCTATTATACGTATCCTTATGTTTGGAGTAGGCAATGTCGTGTTCTCTGCACGCCTCATCAAGTGGATTTACACCGCGATCGCCTCTATCTAGACGTTTTTGAAGTTTTGTACCTGGACCACAAAAATTATAACCAGGTATATGTAACTCGAATGGTAGCTTATTGATGAGTGTATTTAATAGACCTCCTCCAGTGGGGTTTCGTTGATTAATAATAGATTTTCGATCATAATCAATCATTATATATATATATATATAACCTTTCACATCGAACTTTTGCTGTAAACAGATTGAAAATCTTATAAAACAATGTATTTATGTATATTTATATAATAGTATACAAAATGAAGTTGATCAATCAACATGCAAAACTGAGTATAGAAAATTTTGATTTTGGAAATAATCATCAAGGAACGAGAACAAAACATAGCGTACTTTTACCAAATGATATCAGAGCGATAATTGTCGGACCATCGAATTCAGGCACAACCAATATAATGCTGAGCCTACTCTTACACCCGAACGGGTTGAAATTCGAAAATATATATCTATATTCAAAGTCGTTGTATCAACCAAAATATGAATATTTAAAACGTATTGTATCACCCATCAAGGGACTCGGCTACCACACATTCACTGAAAATAATGATGTCATAGATCCAAGCGATGCTAAAAAAAATTCAGTTTTCATATTTGATGACGTTGCTTGTGAAAAGCAGAATAACATGAGATCGTATTTTTGCATGGGGCGACACAAAAGCATTGACAGCTTCTACTTGTGTCAAACGTATACACATATACCCAAACACTTGATTCGAGATAATGCAAATTTTATAATACTATTTAAACAGGATGATCAGAATTTAAAACATGTATACAGTGATCATGTGAATATAGACTTGACGTTCGATAAATTTAGAAATATGGCTGCTGAGTGCTGGAAGGAAAAGTATGGATTTTTGGTTATTAGTAAAGATTGTCCAATTGATGCTGGGCGCTATAGAAAAGGTTTCGATGCATTCATTAAAACATAAAACAGTAATATGATAACAGGTTAGTTGTATAGTTGGTTTGTATAGTTGTATAGATGGTTGTATAGCTGTATAGCTGGTTTCAAGTTGGGTGCAAGCTGGTATTAGTTGGTTCAAGTTGGTTGCAAGCTGTTTTTAGTTGGTTTCAAGCTGTTTTTAGTTGGTTTCAAGCTGTTTTTAGTTGGTTTCAAGTTGGTTTCAAGGTGGTATTAGTTGGTTTCAAGTTGGTTTCAAGTTGGTTACAAGCTGGTATTAGTTGGTTTCAAGCTGGTTGCAAGCTGTTTTTAGTTGGTTTCAAGTTGGTTTCAAGCTGGTATTAGTTGGTTTCAAGTTGGTTACAAGCTGTTATTAGTTGGTTTCAAGTTGGTTTCAAGCTGTTTTTAGTTGGTTTCAAGTTGGTTACAAGCTGGTATTAGTTGGTTTCAAGTTGGTTACAAGCTGTTATTAGTTGGTTTCAAGTTGGTTACAAGCTGGTATTAGTTGGTTTCAAGTTGGTTTCAAGGTGGTATTAGTTGGTTTCAAGTTGGTTTCAAGTTGGTTACAAGCTGGTATTAGTTGGTTTCAAGCTGGTTGCAAGCTGTTTTTAGTTGGTTTCAAGTTGGTTTCAAGTTGGTTTCAAGCTGGTATTAGTTGGTTTCAAGTTGGTTACAAGCTATTATTAGTTGGTTTCAAGTTGGTTTCAAGCTGTTTTTAGTTGGTTTCAAGTTGGTTACAAGCTGGTATTAGTTGGTTTCAAGTTGGTTACAAGCTGTTATTAGTTGGTTTCAAGTTGGTTACAAGCTGGTATTAGTTGGTTTCAAGTTGGTTTCAAGGTGGTATTAGTTGGTTTCAAGTTGGTTTCAAGTTGGTTACAAGCTGGTATTAGTTGGTTTCAAGGTGGTATTAGTTGGTTTCAAGTTGGTTTCAAGGTGGTATTAGTTGGTTTCAAGTTGGTTTCAAGTTGGTTACAAGCTGGTATTAGTTGGTTTCAAGTTGGTTACAAGCTGGTATTAGTTGGTTTCAAGTTGGTTGCAAGCTGGTATTAGTTGGTTACAAGCTGGTATTAGTTGGTTTCAAGTTGGTTGCAAGCTGGTATTAGTTGGTTACAAGCTGGTATTAGTTGGTTTCAAGTTGGTTTCAAGTTGGTTGCAAGCTGGTATTAGTTGGTTACAAGTTGGTATTAGTTGGTTTCAAGTTGGTTACAAGTTGGTTGAAAATTCGTTTATTACGTCTAAAATTTCTCTTATGTCAATTATGTGTATGATAATATTTGTTTTGACTACTATTTCTACTTTGGTAAATTGATGATTATGTCTATCTGCTTTATAATTTTTTTAATAAAACCTATTTTTCTTATTTCGTTTTCTAAATAGATCTAGAACCAGCATTTCATCACATTGTGTCATATAAGTGTTTATAATCCTTTCAATACAAACCACATTCAATTATCAACCAGAACTGATTTATTTTTTATGACAATCGAGTTCGTCAACCTATACGATGTCATCTACAGATCTTCGACATGTTAGATTTTCTGATCATGTTTCGGTCAAATACATGATTACCTGGGATTATGCATATCGATCTAGCAGAAAGGGTAATTGGCAGAGCCACGTATTAGACCGACTAAGGTTTCAACGACGGATTTTAAAATTGGAGCAATTACTTAGACCTATTTTACTCCAGAAAATTCAATTGTATAATTCCGGAGTTGAACAACAATCGCGATTATAATAGCATTAGCAATAGTATATGTAATAGTAAAAAAAAAAAAAAAAAATATATATATAAGATCTACAATTGTAAAAGAAATGAATAAAAATAAAAACAGTTTAGAAATAATATAAACTACCAAGAATTTACCGTAACACCCATGGAACAGATAGAAGACATACAAAAATGATGGGCTTCCTACTTTGAACATATTCTCAATTCCACCTCATTAGCATCTATCACGACAGACAACATTTCAATTCAAGCCTCAACGGACGAAGAAGAACCATCATCGACACCACCCACGCTTGCTGAAATCAAAGCAACCCTATTTAACCAAAAACGAAACAAAGCGCCAGGAATTAACTTATATAATTAAAATAAAGTTGAGAGTGAAGAAGAAGAAGCCCATCAGTGTAAATAATAATATTAAATAAAACAAAAACAATGTAAATTTATGAGTTTTTATTAAAAATTTTTTTTTATATATATATATTATATTTTTATTAAATAAAAAAGTTATAAAATCTCATCGTCTTCTGTTAGGTCGATGATGACCTCTTCTTCATTCATCTCCTCGATTCCGCTATCCTGTGAAGGCCAATCTTCCTCCTCTTCCTGTTGTTGGTGATGTTGTTGTTGCCGCTGCTGTTGTTGTTCCGGCTGTCTTCTTCTCCTTTCTATGAGGTAGCGACCAACCACCTCTAGCAATTTTACAGCTTCTTCGATCTCGTCCATGTCTCGTCGAATTGATTTTATAAAGCGAGTAATTTCCTTAATTCGAATCTGGTTCTCCATTTTTACTAATGAATAATTCAAGCTTTTGCGTTTGCTTTTATACAGAAAAGTCATATCCTTATCAACATTTATCGTGAGAAAAATATTTTATTATAAAAAATTTAATATGAAATTTTCATGCGAATCTTACTAGTAAACCGACATTTTTTATCAAACGAAAACACTCACCACCCACAATACGCATCGTACTAGCAAACCAACAATTATTTTACAATTAAAAAAAATCTTATCTATATTGAACACTCACCATATTTAAAATACTATTAGAAATAAAAAAAATAAATCTTTTATCAACGAAAACACTCATCATATTCAAAGCTACTGTCAGAAAAAAAAAATAAGCACCCACAATACGCATCGTACTAGTAAACCAAAAATTATTTTAATTCAAATAAAAACCACCCACAATACTCAACATAATTGATAACACATGCTCATGTTAATTTCTATTAGAATCATAATTCATATTATATGAAACATAACGTAAATCTCTTATCTCTAATATAAAAACTAGCCATAACAAACTCTTATCTGTAAACAATTATTCCTATTTTGATCGATGATGACGTCATGAAATAATACCACTTTATTAGTAACAATAACAATCTCTATACACATAATCTATATCCGATACATAAACCCCAATCTATATCCAATACATAAACCCTAATCTATAACCCATCTGGATTAATACCAATAATCTCTTATCTATACTAACCTACAACCAATAATCTCTTATCTATACTCACCTATAACCAATAATCTCTTATCTATACTCACCTATAACCAATACCTATACTCACCTATAACCAATAACCAATATCGAAAGGTAAGGGGAAAACCAATATCGGCAGGTAAAGAGGTAAAAAACCAATATCGATAGGTAAAAAAAACCAATATATCGATAGATAATCGATAATCGATAAGTATCGATTTCACTTCCTGCTCCAAAACATACACATCCCTACTACTCCCGATGAACACACTGAAGGAAGCTTCGAGAACTGTCATAAAATGAATAAAAACGTGAAAGCTCTCAGCGAGCAGTTAGTTATTCAGCGACATTTATGGAAGACGCGAACCGGTGCAGGAAAGCGATACAGGGCGGTAGTGCCATATAGTGCGAATTAAGTTAAAGTGCGAATAAATAAATTATCACTTATTTTTAAACGAATTGTGTTTTACTTGAAATCCAGGCGAACCCCTAGCTCGCAACAATTGGTGTCAGAAGTGGGATTTCAAGGATAAATTCGGGTTAAAAATCGCGAGTGAAATTAAAATTCTCGAACGGATAATTTTGTGAGAGCGAAAAAGTGAAATTAAAATTCTCGAACGGACAGTGAGAATTTTGTGAAATCGAATATTCTCGAGTGCTCTAGTGAACAGTGACTTAAATTAGTGAAGTAAATTTAAGTGAATTCGAATCGCGGAAAAACTTGAAATCATCGGTAGTGAAAATGCCGCGTTATGTAAAGGACTTAAAATGAACGGAGCTGAAGAAAGAGCTCGGTAGACGCGAGGTATCTACGACAGGGAACAAGTCTGAACTTGTCAGCCGTATGATCGAAATACTTGAGGCTGAGAGTAAGGATGCAGATAGTTTTGAGTTCCAAATCGAAGAAGCTCGTGAAGAGGAGTGTTCTGGTACATCGGATGCTCTGACACAGTTAATGCAACAAATGATGAACAAATTAGGTCAACAATCAGCTGTGACAACGGACATTAATCAGAAATTAGACCAACAAAGTCAGCTGTCAAAGGGCCTCAACCAAAAATTGGAGCTGCAAAATAATAAAATAGACACCATGGTTAAGGCAATAGAAGAAAACGTAGAAAAGAATCTTCGAATTCTCGAAGAACAAATTCCGGAGAGGATATCCGGGATTGTAAAAGAAGTCAACGCCTAAAGAGGGACTTCGATAACGTGAAAGCGACTGGAGTCATCAAGGCAGAACACTTTACGCACAAGGGTCTCAAAGCTCCAATCTTCGATGGACAAACACCGTGGGCTATTTATAAGACCCAATTTGAGGCTGCCGCAAGAAACAATCATTGGAATGATCTGGAACGAGGAATGGCTCTTATATTGGCGCTAAGAGTTCCACCAGCAGAGGTTCTTCAAACGATTCCGCAGGAGCAACAATAAGATTTTTCAACGTTAGTCCAGACATTGGATCTTTATTACGGCAGTGACCACACTCTCGCATGTGAGAAACAAAAACAAAAACGAAACACAACTGTACAACCGAACCCAAAAGAATGGTGAAACACTTCAAGAACTGGCACACGATATTGAACGACTTACACTATTATCACTTCCCAATGCCCAAACAGAGCAACGCAACGATACAGCTGTTTTCGCATTCAACAATGCTCTAAAGGACAGAGAGCTGCAACAGGCGTTAAAGTTGGCAGGTAAGAAAATGATTGGCGAAGCCTTAGTATATGGACTGATGTTCGAAGCTGCCAAGCAAAGCTCGCGGAGTAACTATCGAGTCCGAGAAATAGCAGAAGAGTGTGTGTGTCAGAAAGCAGAGTACACCAAGCGGAGCGAATGATCTGGTGCCCCCCGATGCTGGAATTGTCGGCAGTCGGGACACTTAAGACGAGAATGCCGTAAACCCAAAAAAGCGACCAACTATTGTTCCGGCTGCGCTGCTAAACAACGCGAAGGTAGAGATCGGGAAGGTAGATCTTGGTCAAGAACTAGTCGTCAGAGTTCAACGGGTTTGATAAAAGACGCCAGAGTTAATCGAAAACCCCGAGTCGGCAAGATCGATTGCGACAAGAACAATACTTCGGGACAGATCATGGAAGCAAAGATAGGCATTCGAATAAGGACCGCCAACGAACGGGTGGAAGTCGTGACGGTCAAGTACTTCATGCGAGTGATCGTGACAAGGCCGAACATGAGAAGCGACGTGATCGAGAAGATCGCGAAAGGAAGAATGCGGAACGTGAAATGAAAGAGCAAGAACGGAAATTGCATGAAAAGGAAAGTAAACGTGCTGCCAAGGAGGAGATAGAGCGCGAAAAGGACAAGGAGAAAGAACGCGAACGTGAGAAGGAAAAAGAAGCCGAAGAAACCATTCAGAGGATAACGACCGAACCAAAGGATGGATGGAATCAGCAAGAACTGGAAGATGCCCAACGTAAAGATCCAGATATTTCACCGATCATGGCATGGAAGGACGAAATGAAACGGTCTGAGTGGAAAGACATCTCACAATTCAGCGAAACCTTAAAGTGTTATCGGGCACAATGGAACTCCTTTCACCTAGACGGCGGATTATTAAAACGGAAATGGGAAAACGCTGACGGAACATCGTATCACATGCAAACCATCGTCCCACATTCTAAAGTCGAGGACGTTTTGAAGGAATATCATGGAGGTACTTCCGGTGGGCATTTGGGTGTAAATAGAACTTTGGCAAATATACGAGAGAGGTTCTATTGGATCCACCTCCGAGATGATGTCGAAAATTGGTGCCGTAAATGTACTACGTGTGCATCGAGTCAAGGCCCACAACGCAGATCAAAGGGAGAAATGCAACAATACAACGTGGGAGCTCCATTCGAGAGAATTGCTGTGGATATTGCTAGACCATTTTCGGAATCAGAAAATAGTAATCGCTACATTCTCGTGGTCATTGATTATTTAAGCAAGTGGCCTGAAGCTTACGCAATTCCAAACCAAGAAGCAGTAGCTGCCGCAGAACAAATTGTTACCAACTGGGTGAGCAGATTTGGAGCTCCACGTGAACTACATTCCGATCAAGGGCGCAATTTTGAATCTCAAATATTCAAACACGTGTGCCACATACTGAGAATAAACAAAACCAGGACAACTCCATTACATCCACAGTCCGATGGAATGGTGGAACTTTTCAATAGGACATTGAACTCAAACCTATCCAAAGTCGTCAGCGAGAGGCAACAGGACTGGGACCAGCACATCCCTCTATTTTTAATGGCCTACAGAACATCGGTACATTCAACAACAGGAGAAACTCCCTCCCGAGTCATTTTCGGAAGAAGTATTCGACTCCCTGCGTAATTAATATTTGGAGTGCCACCAGACCAACCAATGCCAAAGATTAAGTCTCGGATCTTCGATGTCGACTAAATACAATTTATAACTTGGTCAGAGATAAAATTGATTTGGCGACCGACCGCATGATGACGAAGTATGATCAACGGGCAAATTCATCAGGATTCCAAGAGGGCGATTTGGTTCGGTTATACAATCCCAAACGACAGAAGGGCAAAGCGCCGAAACTACAGCGCAATTGGGAAAGTCCTTACCAGATCATCAACCGGTTAAATGATGTCGTCTACCGGATTCAGCTACATCAAAAACCTCGTACTAAAATGAAAGTGGTACATCTCGACTGACTAACAAAGTACCTCGGTACCATTGATGAGTGAAGTGAACGACTCTGTTCGGGACGAACAGGGACTAAAGAGAGGGTAATGTTATATGCAGACCTGGCAACCCCGCCGCTCGATCTCTCTCGAATAGATCAGAATTATGTAGAACAGTATACCACTATGTAGGAAGCCATAATTAAAGATCTAAAGCTTTCCAGTATAACACATACACACCGAAGGAAGCTTCGAGAACTGTTCACACATAGTTACACATACACACTGTTCTAAGATGTATAAAACCACGAAAGCTTTCAGCGACTTTTATGGAAGACGCGAACCAGGAAAGCGATAGAACAGTACGCGGCGGTAGTGCCATATAGTGCGAATTAAGTTGAAAATCGAATTAAGTGCGAATCAATAAATTATCACTTATTTTTAAACGATTTGTGTTTTTACTTGAAATCCCGGCGAACCCCTAGCTCCACCAATATCTTCAGTATTCTTCTGCTGTACTTTTAATATTACTGGATGTATTAGCGATAAGACGAGTAAGTCGACTTAAATAATGTGTTATTCTTGTCACACATCTTGGCAATTCTTTGTCCATACCCGACTTTATTTTATTATTCAAAATACCCAAAATATCATCTAACTCATTTTTGAGATTCTAAAACGGCCATTTCACCATTTTGCGCGGTTTTCATTACACACACAATAACTTGAACTACACGAAAATAAATATCACAAAAACATAACGAGCTTATCAATTCGAGCCTTCCGGAAGGCAAAAAATTAAAACTATTTTTCGCATTTAAATTAGCCCGAACGAACTGAAAGCTTCCACGTAATTCGACTGACAGTTGGAATATTTAGTAGTGCCCTGCACAAAAATCAATTGCGCTTACATAATATCGGCCGAGAGAAAATGTATCTTTGGAAAATTATGGTTTAATTTTATAATTTTCTGGAAAATTTAAATCTAATAAAATTTAAATCTAATAAAATTTAAATCTAAATCTAATAAAAATCAAATCTAAATCTAATAATATTATTTGTAAGAAAAATTCTCCGCATAGAATTACGCTTTAGAGTAGCTCTGTGGGGCTTTTTATCATCAAGTCCTCTTTTTCGTATCCAACTACGGCTACGCATAGAGCTACATTTTGAGTAGTCCCCTCCTTTCCAGAAAATTATTAAAAAATTATAAAATTAAGTAATTAGCCACAATTTCCCAAAGAAACATTTTCCCTCGGCGGGCGGCTGTTTTAGAATCTCAAAAATGAGATTTTAAAACGAAATTTTCCTCATTTTCCAGGTGAGAAACTGTTAATAATAGTACGTGCTCTAAAATCACTTCATCTTTCGATTTTACTTCATTATAAATGCAGTATAATTCATTTTAGTGTATTTTAAAGTGATCCGTGAATTATACCCATGGACGGTGTTGAGATTTTTGAGTGATAATATGCCTTATTTCATTGCAAACAAACAAGATTACAAAATATCATCTGCATTATAATAAACTAAACTGATTAAAATTAGTAACAGTTCAACAAAAAAATATTCGACATTAAAAAGCACTGCAAGATAAGAATGAAATAATATAATGGACTCCTCAAAAATCAGGGCACATAAAATGTTTGACCAATCTCAAACGAAACAAAAGGAAATGCGAATTGAAACCGTGCAATCACGAAGTATACAATTGGGGCACATGTGGCCGGCTATCGTACCACGTATCTAAATTAATTATTTAGATACGTGGTACGATAATCCAAAACTTACATACATTGTTTCGTCTGACAAATTCATAGTAAGGTCACTATTTCCCTTAGTTGGGCGACAATTTAATAGTTAGGTTACCATTTTCCTTAGTTAAGCAATAATTTAATAGCAATGCAACAATGAACTTATTTGCTTGAAGCATCGATATCTACTATTGCTTAATACAAGTGATCATTGGACTAATTCAACTTATTTGATTCAAATATTTTCTTATTGTTTGAATTATGTAAATGTTAAGTTGTTTCATTATCACTATTTCCCCAAATTTTTCATCAATTGTTCCTTTACCACTGATGATCCAGCCAGTATTTTTTTGTATAAAACATAACAGGACAACGATTGGGTGTAAAGTCCAATCATGCGATACTCTAGATGAAGAGAATTTTTTTTGATTTTAAGAAATTTTGTATGGGGAGTGGTAGAAGGGGTAACGGAATGGAACTAATATTTTCACATCATGCTAGAGTTGCTATAAAAATGATTTATTGCAAATTTAAGCTTCAAAAATTAAATAGTTTCTGATAAAATTGGTGTGAAATTCTGCAGTTTTGCATGGGAGGTGGTAGAAGGTGTGGGGAGTTCTGGATAACTTTTTCTGAAATAACTATAAACATCATTCAAGGACATATTTTAAATTGCAGATTACTAGCGTTTATCCTTTTCATGAAAATCTACTTTTGCATAGTTGTAAAATTGTTTAATATTGTATGGGAGGGGGTAGAATATATCGTGGACATTTTCAGTTCGATTAATTTTATAAGTATTGAGTAAATTGGCTTAAGATATTTTATGAAAAAGTGCAGTTTGTATGGGAGGTGGTGGAAGGATTGGAGGAATTCAAATTATTTTTATGCAATAGATTGATATCACTTTAAAAATAATATGTTCAATATTTCAGATCAATAGTTTTCATGCTTTTCGAGAAATTCCGTTAATTGTCAAATTCCGAAATTGCGACATTTTGTATGGAAGGGGTTAGAAGGGGTGGAGCGATTTGTACCATTCACGAACATGACCTTACTTTTTCACCAAAAATAAGGTGCACAAAGTTTGAGCTTCCTAGCTCAACTCATTTTCAAGCTACTGTGCGAACAAATGGGCGGACGGACAGACGGACATCCGGTTTCGAGATTTTTAAGCGACTATAATATTTTTCAACCCTTGGCAACTCTGCGAGCGGTATTTCTTGGCGTTACAAATATAGAGTAAACTTATAATATAATAATAAATTGATTATAAAAAGGGAGGAGTAGGGGAAGATGTTCCTAGAGAAGACCGCCTAGGGTTCCATCACCCACATGCTTCCCGAGATGGGAGCATCATACAGCGCGTGCGAGAGCAAGCGTTGTTTCGGAAATCCTTGTTAAATCTGGGTTGGAGCATTGACTCCAAACTGTTATAGTGGCGTCCAATCTTGGTCACATGGCTACAATACCGTTACAGTAGATAAACTTTTATGAGAATTCTGACAATTTTTTTAGATGAAAATATCAGCGTTGAGAAAATGGCGTTTGATTTCGTATACGGAATAAACAGGGTAAACGGAAATTTTGCGTAGCTCATTCGTAGAAGATATTTGCTGGCAATATGGTTATTAAATTCAAAACTTCCCATCATCAACTTTTTAACTAATAGCTTTAGCTTGTTTAAGGAGAAAATTCGCAAATATATAGCGGCGACAATATTCCCATTGAACAATAAAATATTATTGCTTGGATAACAACATACGTACTCAAGCGTAAATAGTTCTTCATTCGTATTGTTCGTTTGCTAATTCCGGGTCCTCACATGTTGAAAGTATTCTATCAAATTTTTTTCTTTCCTTTTTTTATTATTGTTTCTGCCATTTAATGAAACGATCAAAAAAATAAAAAGGATTGCTTATAAATATACACTTGTGTCTTTTCAAAATTATTTGTCTTCTCCCATTTTTGTCTGAATTTTCTAAATCATGTCGCGCGCAATACACGTTAATTATTACTTTAGTTTCCTTTAGCCGATACATAAATTTCATTAATTTCTTTTTTTTAAATTTGCCTTTCACTAAATCCAGGCGAATGCTGTTCCTGTCAGTTATCTGCATTCGGCGCTAGGTGCTTTGTATCTATTGAATACCGGCATATAAGATTGGATATAATTAACATTAGTTTTTCAACCGTGACGCGTGCCCTCGAATAAATCCTTCGATTAGAGATTGTCTGCACGATTTCCTTTGCAGTCGTTGATGTAATCCGGTTATAGCGACCTGAAGGTGGGAACCTGGAAAAAAGAAGGAACGATCAGAAGCTATCTCGGCCATGAGCTAAATCTAGGACGGCGAAATTGATCCCCACTTATATTTACTTATTCCAATCGGAGCTTAGGATCTGAAGTTGTCTTTCTCTGGATGAATTGAGTGTTTGAAGCTGATTTAGATGGCCATACTCTGTATATCGGATCAGGAATCTGGCAATAAGATTCGGGGCACCAGAAAAAACAGCAAATATTCATGTATGGAGCAATCGTTGGACAGCGCATAATCCTTCCAACGCTCATAAAATGAAGGTGACAAGTATTAAATTGCAATGCAATAAAGAAGCAAAATTTTCTCTACTGCACACCGGCGACAACAATGAACCACCACAGAATTAAAACAAGGAGCCCCGCTACCACATTAACTCTTCGCAATAGTCTTTGATGCAATAATGAAAAAAGGATTTTATCAGATACGAGAAACTGCGTTAGCGAGCAACCATCGGATATTGCATAATCATGAAATGAAGGTGACAATTATTAAATTGTAAAACAATAAAAATGGAAAATTTTCTCTACTACACTCCGGCTGCATCACTGGCCCTTTCACCACTGGGTTAAAGCAAACAAACACATCAACTCTTCACGATAGTCCTTGATGCAATAATGGAAGAAAGATTTTAGCAGATACGAGAAACCACGTTAGCGAAAACTATATGAAGATACCAGCTTCTGCTGTATAGAAAGATTATTAACAACAAACGACATCGTTGACACATGTAGGAAAATCAGTCATGCCACATCAGTATTACAACAATAGCAGCCAATATGTAGAAGTTTGCCGATATCCAGAAACAAAATAAAGATAAAAGTGTTCAAACGCGTGTGTAAAAATCAGTACCAATCTACGAAGGTGAAACCTGCCTAATATTCAACATTCTAACCCAGAAGGTTCCAGTTTTCATCAACAAGTGCTTAAGGGTAGTAGGCATAATATTCTAGTCAAACAACAACAACACCGACTCTAACATCTAGAACGTTTGAAAAAATTTCGCAGCAAAGGTGGAAAGAGGAAGGAACGATCAAAAGTTATCTGGACCATGAGAGGAATCTAGAACGGCGAAATTGACCACCAGTTATATTTACTTCAATCGGAGCTTAGGATTTGAAGTTGTCCTTCTCTGGATGAATGGACTCGAACGTAATGTCCGAAGTTGGGAGCGATTGGGAATCTGGCAGTATGAATTGAAACCAGAAGATCACCATGAAATTAGTAGGAGAGAGAAAATAAGTAAGATTCTGGGCACAAGAAAAATCAGCAAGTTTTCGCTCATGACACAAAGTTGACAATTATTAAATTTTAATACAATAAAGAATCAAAATTTTCTCTACTACACAACCAGCTACATCACTGAACCATCACAGGGGTAAGATAAGGAGCCCCGCTACCACCTCAATCCTTCACAATAGCCTTTGATGCAATAATGAAAGAAGGATTATAGTAGATGTGGAAAGTTAGCGAAAGCTATTTCATCCTATGAAGATATCAGCTTCTGTTGTATAGAAACAGAATCAATAGTGCCATATGAGTTTTCGAATAGTAGCAGCCAATATGTAGAAGTTTGCGGATATCCATAATCAAAACAAATATTAAAGTATTCAAACGCGTGTGAAAATCAATACCAATCTGCGAAGATGGAACCTGCATAATGTGCAACATTCTAATCCAGAAGCTGCCAGTTATGATCAACAAATGTTTATGGGTAGTAGACATAATATTCTAGTCAAACACCAACAACGAAATTAATATCTAGAACGCTAAAAATAATTTCATAGCAGTAATTGAAGATGGAGGAATTTGGAATGAAAGAGTGAACGTAGTTGGGACGAGAACGGAAAATGAGTAACAAAGCCGAAGTTCATTCTGAAGAAAGTCGAAATAAGACCGTAAGTAACGAGAGGAGACGTGGGTTTAAGTGCGGTCCGCCTATCCTATGAAAAGATCTGTGTATCTTTCCTTCTTTTGATAAAGCTTTGTGTTTTCTAGTCGCTTCTTAGTTATTGTATTTTAATTTGTTTCGAGTATTAGTATACCGGCAGAGATCTATATGATGAATCGTGAGTAGAGGAAATCGTATCGTGTCTATGGTGATAAGCCTCGGGTCAAACATAATTCGCGACATTTTTCGCAAGCACTTTTCACGCTGTTTAATTAATGTTAATGTATATTCATCTTATTATGGAAAATTATTACATCTAAAAAAACAAAAATAAAAAGGAACATTCTTTCTCTGTATCGCGGCAGAACTTATGATTTGGTCTCTCGTGGAACTATATCCGGACAGGATCCGTCGGTTATCTTAAATATAACCATCTCGAGTATTTCTGTTTATAACAGGGACCACACCACAAAGCCCCCGTTTTTTGTTTATATATTCATACATGATTTAGTATATTCAATTACATTCATTCTTCCTTTAAATAAATTCGGATGTTTGAAAAAAACACCGCACTTACCATCCAAGTTGGTTTATTATTAAACATTTGGAAGGATATTATCAACATTGCGATCCAACGAACGAATAAATAAATGCCTATTGAAAAATTAACAATACTATTCAGTCCGTCACCGTTAAATTTACTTATGCGAATTATTTGTTTATCAAAGGGATTATATCGATCAAGCTATCACATACTGTAACGAAATGGTGCCACATTGCTGCGACTTCCATCACGTTAACAGAATAATAGGGCTCCATTTCGTTACAGTGGCCCCACATTGTACGCCACTGTAATGAAATGGGACGACATTGCTGCGACTTTCAAAACGTTAGCAGAATAATGGAGCTCCATTTCGTTACCATACCCATTTCTATTATCATTTTCTTTTTTTTATCTTTTTCCCAGAATTCTAGCCCTTTTGTGGTATATTGAGGAATATTAATTGAGCATGTGAGACGGACGTAAGCAGTCTTCCCAGGGCGGTCTCAAGATTGAATTTCATTCGAAAAACGAAAAATTGTTATATCATTTATTTGTTCAAATATTTCAAAATTTATTTTATTAGTGTACAATAAAGATAGAGTTAATTAAGCAGAAATAAAAAAAAAGGTTATACAAGTATTTCTACCTTTTTATATATTTCGAATTTTGGTATTAAATTTTTTTTCTCTAAAAATTGAAAATTTTCTGATTATTTCTCGGAAAGTAATCACGATTTTGCAGCTATCTATTTTGGATATTTCGTTTGCAAAAATCTTATTTCAGAAAAAACGACATTTTCTCAAACTTTTGGAACTTTCTTTGAGAAAAGATTTATTACTAAATTTTTATGCTCTAGATGAAATCTAAGAGAATTTGTTGGAAGGTTTGTAACGCAAAGGAATAAGGCTGGGAGAGAAAATCGGTTGGACAGAAATTTGTTTCGTCGCGCAAAAACTTCAAAACCGGATATCCGTCCGTCCGCTCTCTAACTTTAGAACGTGTTAAGCTAGAAAGTCCAAAATTTTTACACGTCATATTTGGTGAAAAAGTAAGGTCACGTTAGTTTACGGGCCTAGTCCATCCGCCAGTAGCGTAACTAAAAGCGCGGCGCCTTCCTCGAATTTTTTTAGAGCGGAAAAAGACTGCTCTGCTGATGCGGAAGTTCAAGTTGGTTTTTTATTAAACGTTTGGAAGGATATTATCAACATTGTGATCCAATGGACGAATAAATAAATGCCTACAAAATATCCGGATATTGAATAAATGAATATTATTATTATTGTTATTCAATCCGTCACCGTCAGTTTTACTTCTGCGAATTATTTTTTTCATCAAAGGGACTATATTGATCTAGCTATCGCATACTGTAACGAAATGGGGCCGTATTGCTGCGACTTCTAATACGTTAGCAGAATAATGGGGCTACATTCTGTTACAGTGGCCCCACGTTGGGCGCCACTATAACGAAATGCGACCACATTGCTGCGACTTCCAAAACGTGAGCAGAATAATGGGGCTAAATTCCGTAACAGTTGCCTCACGTTGGGCGCCACTTCAACGAAATGGGACCACATTGCTGCAACTTCCAAAACGTTAGCAGAATAATGGGGCTCCATTTCGTTACAATATCCATTTCTATTATCATTTTCTTTTTTTCTTACCCTTTTCTCGGAATTCTAGCCCTTTTGTGGTATATTGAGGAATATTAATTGAGCATGTGGGGCGGACGTAAGCAGTCTTCTTCAGGACGGTTATAGATTTTTAAAATATTTTTTTATGACTTTATTGACTTTATTTAGAAAAATCATGCCGTATCCATTGAAATTAAAAAAAGAAAAGATTAAGACTTTTTTAAATGATGAGAAAAATATTTAGCAGAAAATAAAACATTATCATTATAATTTAAGGATATTTTCTATTAACTACTTTTTTATGTCAATCAAAAAAAAAACGGCTGTACTTTGCAACGGAAGAGATCTCGCAGTAGAGTTCAGATAACCTTTACTTTATTATTCTACTTTATTATTCGAAAAAAGTGTATTGATTGTAGTTTTTTCCTGCATTTACCCATAATCAAATTTCTGTTATCGTCATAGTAATCAGTAAAATTTTTCAGGATAATAATTTTGTTTGTCTGTTTTAGAAGTAAATTGTGCATATAATAACATGAGCTGACTATTTTTATGCTCTAGATGAAATCTGAGAGTATTATAAGTTTGCCACAAAGTTTGTAACGCCAAGAAATAAGGCTCAGAGAAAAAAAGTTAATGATACTGAAGTTCATATAATCACTCAAAAATCTCAAATGTAAACGGAATTGTTCGAAAAGTATAAATGCTATTGATCTGAAATTTGGAATGTACTACTTTCAATCTACTGTATAAAAGTGGTTTGAGTCCTCCCCTTCCTTCCACCACCTCCCATACAAACTGTACTTTTTCATGAAATACTCTTAACAAATTTACTCAGTACGTATAAAATTTATGGAGCTGAAATTGTGCACTAAATATTTATTTAAAATTATTAGTAAGACCAAAAAAATTAGACGATTAGTTTCACTCCTCATACAATCTGACAAAATTTAACAACTTCACAAAAAGTCGATTTTCCTCAAGAGTATTAATGCTACTGATCTGCAATTAAAACATGTCAAAAAATGATGTTTTTAGTTATTTCTAATAAGTCATTAAGAACTCGCCCCTCATTCTACCACCTCCCATACAAACTGCACAATTTCACTAAATCCAATAAATTAATTTTCTCAGTACCTATTAAATTTTTTAATTCTAAATTTTCTATAAAACATTTTGGTGGAAACTCTAGCGTGATGTAAGAAAAATAGTTCAATGTCATAAAAATTTCTTAAAATCTTTCATCTAGAGTATCGCACGTACAGTATCCTGTTATGTTTTGTGCTCTGTCTGGACTACACAACATTGTTCGTCCTAAACACATCCATCGGTACACAAAAATTCGAAAGCATTTTCTGTGCCCCGCCTTCAACTGAAAATATAATTGAAAATCCTCTGTTCATCTTTCAAGATCTGCTAATTTCTCCCTGGATATGGTTTCATGGTCCGATTCATCATTGGAAAAGCATCATCCGCTACGAAATAATAAAGAAAAGCTGTCCTGTATTATGCTTTTTTCCAAATTTACGATTTGCAAAAAGATCAGCATCACCTTCGCATACGTATGCCAAGTTGTGTGAACTTAAAGTTTGCATTGACGATTGCCATTAGAACAATAATGTGATATCCCTAAAATAGAAAAAAATCATTTTACTAAATATACATTGTTGATTTTGGTGGAAAATTTTAAATTTATCTTTAAAATATTAGGCCCACCTTTTAATTCAAAAACGAGCTTCCTGGATTTCGAGGACAATTTACTCCAATGTGTTTTCCATCAATCACACCAACACAATTGGGAAAATTTAATTTTAAATTAAACTTATACGCAAATCTAATAAATTCTTCCTCGTTTGCAAATGCACTATTTGTTGTGCATGTTATGCAGAACATACGGCATCCAAAATCTTCCCAAAATGCTGCTGTACATGGATGTCATATGCGTCTGCAAACTTTCACTCGCAAGAGATTTTTTTTATTAAACAATTGAAAATCCAAGAAGAATAGTGTATGTGTTTATTTATAGAACTTACTACAATTTTTGTTGCAGAGATATCGTGTCTGGTAGATATCTATTTATTGGATTTCAGATACAATTAGACATTTCATTTCAAACTGTACAGAGATTAGACGTGATGTCTTTGCAACTTAAGTCTATACAAAATATTACCTTATAGCAAGTAGAAATTTAGTCTTAACATAAGCAATGATTATTGCATGTGAGGGAAAAAATGCTCAAAACCCTACGATAGGTTAAAAACTAAAACTAAAAACTTATACTATAACTAAACTAAACTTATACTACAGTCAGCGAAATTGATTTAGCCGCATCCTATTTATGCAATCAAATCTGGAAGTTACGCCGTAAAAGGAGTAAATAAATAAAAATAGAGATTATTTTAATTTACATTTATTATTTTAAGATAATTTCAGAAGGTTTTTATATCCAAGTAATATCATCGCCTAAACTAAATAACAAAAACAACAGAACGTTTTAAAACCTTTTCCACCAGGTACATGTGAGAATGTTTAGTTTTTTGCAATTCTTTATCATAAAATCCTCCCTGTATCCGATTGCCTTTATAATCTTCAGGCAAATATGTTGTTGGATTTGTATTGTTGACTGCATGCACTTTGAATATTTCAGTTGTCCAATTCGGAGTATAACCTTTCTCAAAAACATGTTTGTATTTACTGATGCGCACAAAATCACCTATTCTAAATTTAGGTTGTGAGAATACTTTTAAATTGCTATAAACGGTTTTTAACAATAGCTTTTCGTTTGAAGAATTAACATCACAAGGCTTCATTTTGATTGTTCTATGTTTTGTATTGTTGTAGTTGTCCACCGAATTCTGTACTGTATCAATCCATTTATAAGATCCATTTAGACTAAACTCCTTCCACATTATTCCTTTCAAGGTACGGTTGAAGCGCTCAACTATCGAAGCTTTTAGCGAGCTATATGTTGAATAGTGATTGATTTTATAGCTTTGCATTAGTGTTTGAAACGGTTTGTTATAAAATTCCTTTCCAAGATCACTTTGTATATTCGCTGGGATCCGTG
>OY770263.1:194968587-195189188 GCA_963669355.1 Chorisops tibialis | reverse complement strand
ATCTAAACGACCCATTTGAAACTTGTTGATGCGTTCATTGAATTTAGGTCCATAGGTTTTATCAAGATTTCGACCATTATTTGTATATTCGTTGATATAATGTGTAGATAAAGATCTTGATCTGTTCAACGATTCGCTCACATTCAGGGTTGGTAGAGACGTTTTCATAGTTTTTAAGGGTGTGCTATACGGAAGTGGTGTCTGCAATCGTTTCAACGGGTTATTTGGTGTTTTAAATGAATCATCATCATCGTTATTATCATTATCATCATCATCATTATCATCATAAGCCTTGATTAAGGACAGTTCCTTATTCACTTTGGTTTTAATCTTTTTATCAAGTTCCTCGTTTGACTTGTCTTTCATTTCTTTCAACGGTTCAATAATAGGCTTAAATGTTTCTTCCAACATTAATGCTCGTTCAGTTTTTCCGGTTTTCAATGCTTTATATTTTTTTCGTATATCATTCGTTGATTTTATAATGTTTTTAAGTAGTTTTGTGTCCATTATGAGTTTCCACCTTGCAACGAATTCGCAACCACCTTGTGCAACTGACAACCAACCTGCGACCACCTTGTAAACAACCTACAACCACCTTACAATCAACTTGAAACCAACATGCAAATAGTCTGCGACCAATTCCTAACCAACGTGAAGATGCGTGTTCCATCAACGTGTTTATCGATAATGAGTGGATACAAGACATGTATTACTGTTTTATACTTTAATGATAGGAGACTAATAACGAAAATAACGTTTGTATATATGCTTGAGGATACTATGGTATTTAAAGTTAAAAATAATAAAATCATTGTTTTTCGGATATACAACAGCTTTTATTTCAATCGTAATTGGAAATCTTTACATTTTTTTTTTTTACAATAACAATCAATTTCTTATATATTCTACATTAATTTTCTAACTTCGCTGGTCAACGGGTTGTATTCTACAATCCTATCGTGAAGTAGTAGACAAAAGGCTGATGTCTTTGCCGGAAACGCTTTCGATGTTTTAAATTCTATCTTTACATCAACTGGTCCAGTTTTTAAGGCTTCATTTTGAAACGAACAATCAATAACAACTATTGGAGCTGAACTTTTGAATTTTTCACAATCTAATAGCGGAGGAGCATCCTGATTATAGTATGATCGTCTGAATTTGGTATACATGTCATATAATAGCGCGTATCGGTTTCGATCGTATTTAAGATTAAGATCCTCGTACGGATAGGTTTCAGAATTCAAATGTGCTTTGATGTCTGTTAGATCGCAGTGATCAAATGTTGATGCATCCTTTTCCTTTAAGTTATTCTTATCAGTTTGTAATGCGAAAATTATGAATCGAGGTTTTTCAAGTTGTGAAGAAGTTTTTACGGTCCAAATGTGATGACTGGATCCTGTTGGTAATAGGGGATATTCATACATATCCCAACTTCTAAAGCTCATTTGTATTGGTTGTCCGGCATTTATAATGTTGAGAAAATTTAGTCTTTCAACGTCGGATACGGTTATGTGTGGTATTCGCCATAGTAACTTATGAATGGATAGATCATAACTTTTTGAAGTCTTGACAGCATTATTATCGGTCAAGTTGGTTGCAAGCTGGTATTAGTTGGTTACAAGCTGGTATTAGTTGGTTTGAAGTTGGTTTCAAGTTGGTTGAAAATTCGTTTATTACGTTTATAATTTCTCTTATGTCAATTATGTGTATGATAATATTTGTTTTGACTACTATTTCTACTTTGGTAAATTCATGATTATGTCTATCTGCTTTATAATTTTTTTAATAAAACCTATTTTTCTTATTTCGTTTTCTAAATAGATCTAGAACCAGCATTTCATCACATTGTGTCATATAAGTGTTTATAATCCTTTCGATACAAACCACATTCAATTATCAACCAGAACTGATTTATTTTTTATGACAATCGAGTTCGTCAACCTATACGATGTCATCTACAGATCTTAGACATGTTAGATTTTCTGATCATGTTTCGGTCAAATACATGATTACCTGGGATTATGCATATCGATCTAGCAGAAAGGGTAATTGGCAGAGCTGTGTGTTAGACCGACTAAGGTTTCAACGAAGGATTTTAAAATTGGAGCAATTACTAAGACCTATTTTACTTCAGAAAATTCACTTATATAATTCCGGAGTTGAACAACAATCGCGATTACAATAGCATTAGCAATAGTATATGTAATAGTAAAAAAAAAAATATATATAAGATCTACAATTGTAAAAGAAATGAATAAAAATACAACAGTTTAGAAATAATATAAACTAACCATGAATTTACCGTAACACCCATGGAACAGATAGAAGACATACAAAAAAAAAATATATCAAAAATGATGGGCTTCCTACTTTGAACATAATCTCAATTCCACCCCATTAGCATCTATCACGACAGACAACATTTTAATTCAAGCCTCAACTGACGAAGATGAACCATCATCGACACCACCCACGCTTCCTGAAATCAAAGCAGCCCTATGTGACCAAAAACGAAACAAAGCGCCAGGAATTAACTTATATAATTAAAATAAAGTTATTTTTTTTTTTATTATTATTTTTTTTTTTTTTATTTTTTTTTTTATTAAAATATATATACATATATATAACATTTTTTTTTTTTATTTTTTTTTAGTCATGAGTTAAATCAATGACTTCCTCCTCCTCCTCCTCCTCGATGCCGCTGTCAGACGGCCAATCTTCCTCCTCTTCCTGCATCTGTTGTTGGTGATGTTGTTGCTGCTGCTGCTGTTGTTGTTGCTGATGTTGTTGTTGTTGCTGTTGTTGTTGACGGATTCTCTTTCGTTTCAGGTAGAGGTTAACCTCCTCTATCAGCCTTACTGCTCCTTCTAAATCGTCCATTTTTTTCCTGATACTTCTAATAAACCGAGTAATTTCTTGAATATTATTTTGGTTCTCCATTTTTACTAATGAATAATTCAAGCTTTTGCGTTTGCTTTTATACAGAAAAGTCATATCCTTATCAACATTTATCGTGAGAAAAATATTTTATTATAAAAAATTTAATATGAAATTTTCATGCGAATCTTACTAGTAAACCGACATTTTTTATCAAACGAAAACACTCACCACCCACAATACGCATCGTACTAGCAAACCAACAATTATTTTACAATTAAAAAAATCTTATCTATAATGAACACTCACCATATTCAAAATACTATTAGAAATAAAAAAAAATAAATCTTTTATCAACGAAAACACTCATCATATTCAAAGCTACTATCAGAAAAAAATAAGCACCCACAATACGCATCGTACTAGTAAACCAAAAATTATTTTAATTCAAATAAAAACCACCCACAATACTCAACATAATTGATAACACATGCTCATGTTAATTTCTATTAGAATCATAATTCATATTATATGAAACATAACGTAAATCTCTTATCTCTAATATAAAAACTAGCCATAACAAACTCTTATCTGTAAAGAACACTCTCAACCGCTACAATTATTCCTATTTTGATCGATGATGATGTCATGAAATGATACCACTTCATTAGTAACAATAACAATCTCTATACACATAATCTATATCCGATACATAAACCCCAATCTATATCCAATACATAAATCCCAATCTATAACCCATCTGGATTAATACCAATAATCTCTTATCTATACTAACCTACAACCAATAATCTCTTATCTATACTCACCTATAACCAATAATCTCTTATCTATACTCACCTATAACCAATACCTATACTCACCTATAACCAATAACCAATATCGATAGGTAAGGGGAAAACCAATATCGCCAGGTAAAGAGGTAAAAAAACCAATATCGACAGGTAAAAAAAAAACCAATATATCGATAGATAATCGATAATCGATAAGTATCGATTTCACTTCCTGGTCGAGAATCGGCCTATCCCTACTACTGGTGCCGAGACCCGATGAAATATCCAAATTTATTACTCCACACTCCGTATACCAGGGATGTTCTGGCAGCTCATCGCGCATAAATATACCACGAAAGTAGGGAATGTCTTTAACCAATTTGATTATATCGATCTCAGTTAACGCTCTATTGGGTAGCTGCCTTAGAAGTTTTTTGATGGTCGAGTCAAGTACAGTCCTAGTCCTTTCCTGTATGGTTTCAGATAAAACCCCTTTCCAAGTGCAACAGCCTCCATTTGTCTATTATGTCGAACACTTTCTGCTAGTTCGTCTTTTGCATTTTTTACATCTTTAACAGCTTTTGCGATTTGTGATGCTCCACCACCTAATGCTCCAAGTGCCGAAAGTCCAGCAAATATCGGTATGAGGGGTAAGAAACCACCAACTTTTGGAATTGGTATTATCCGTGGCGTTTCAATCAGAGATCTATTTGTTCCAATAACATCCTTTGCAGTTTTCATAGCCAATTTGATGGTACTCGATATGCTTTCCGGCTTTTTTTTCTTCAATGCATTATTTACGTTTTTAAGAGCCGATTTGAATAAATTTTTTTTGTTTGGTTTTCTCGGTTTTCTCTTCACTCCTATTTTCTTAATAGCACACCCCATTCCAAGTTTCGCTTTAGCTTTCATAGTGTTTGTAATCAACCAAGCGTTGGTTTTCTCTCCCAAGGTAGCGTTTTTTGAAATTGTTCTGCTCCACGCCTTTTCCGCTAAAATTCTATCTGCGATGTTTCTATTATACGTATCCTTATGTTTGGAGTAGGCAATGTCGTGTTCTCTACACGCCTCATCAAGTCGATTTACACCGCGATCACCTCTATCTAGACGTTTTTGAAGTTTTGTACCTGGACCACAAAAATTATAACCAGGTATATGTAACTCGAATGGTAGCTTATTGATGAGTGTATTTAATAGACCTCCTCCAGTGGGGTTTCGTTGATTAATAATAGATTTTCGATCATAATCAATCATTATATATATATATAACCTTTCGCATCGAACTTTTGTTGTAAACAGATTGAAAATCTTATAAAACAATGTATTTATGTATATTTATTTAATAGTATACAAAATGAAGTTGATAAATCAACATGCAAAACTGAGTATAGAAAATTTTGATTTTGGAAATAATCATCAAGGAACGAGAACAAAACATAGCGTACTTTTACCAAATGATATCAGAGCGATAATTGTCGGACCATCGAATTCAGGCAAAACCAATATAATGCTGAGCCTACTCTTACACCCGAACGGGTTGAAATTCGAAAATATATATCTATATTCAAAGTCGTTGTATCAACCAAAATATGAATATTTAAAACGTATTGTATCACCCATCAAGGGACTCGGCTACCACACATTCACTGAAAATAATGATGTCATAGATCCAAGCGATGCTAAAAAAAATTCAGTTTTCATATTTGATGACGTTGCTTGTGAAAAGCAGAATAACATGAGATCGTATTTTTGCATGGGGCGACACAAAAGCATTGACAGCTTCTACTTGTGTCAAACGTATACACATATACCCAAACACTTGATTCGATATAATGCAAATTTTATAATACTATTTAAACAGGATGATCAGAATTTAAAACATGTATACAGTGATCATGTGAATACAGACTTGACGTTCGATAAATTTAGAAATATGGCTGCTGAGTGCTGGAAGGAAAAGTATGGATTTTTGGTTATTAGTAAAGATTGTCCAATTGATGCTGGGCGCTATAGAAAAGGTTTCGATGCATTCATTAAAACATAAAACAGTAATATGATAACAGGTTAGTTGTATAGTTGGTTTGTATAGTTGTATATATGGTTGTATAGCTGTATAGTTGGTTGTACAGCTGTGTGGTTGTATAGCTGTATAGCTGTATAGTTGGTTGTACAGCTGTGTGGTTGTATAGTTGGTTGTACAGCTGTGTGGTTGTATAGCTGTATAGTTGGTTGTACAGCTGTGTGGTTGTATAGCTGTATAGCTGTATAGTTGGTTGTATAGCTGTGTGGTTGTATAGTTGGTTGTACAGCTGTGTGGTTGTATAGCTGTATAGTTGGTTGTACAGCTGTGTGGTTGTATAGCTGTATAGTTGGTTGTACAGCTGTGTGGTTGTATAGCTGTATAGCTGTATAGTTGGTTGTACAGCTGTGTGGTTGTATAGCTGTATAGCTGTATAGTTGGTTGTACAGCTGTGTGGTTGTATAGCTGTATAGTTGGTTGTACAGCTGTGTGGTTGTATAGCTGTATAGCTGTATAGTTGGTTGTACAGCTGTGTGGTTGTATAGCTGTATAGCTGTATAGTTGGTTGTACAGCTGTGTGGTTGTATAGCTGTATAGTTGGTTGTATAGCTGTATAGCTGTATAGTTGTTTGTATTTTTCTAGTATTGTAGTTGAGTTGTCTGAAAGATTCATTAAATTGTTGTTTATAATTATTTGTTGGTTTATTGCAGTAATGAGATTATGGAAGCTGCTAAGCTGATGGAGGTGGTTGGTCGCCACCTCATAAATAGAAGAAGAGAGAACCAACAACAACAACAGCAGCAACAAGAACAACACCAACAACCGATGCAGCAACCAGAACAAAACAATTTGAGGAAGAGTGAAGAAGAAGAAGCCCATCAGTATAAATAATATTAAATAAAACAAAAAACAATGTAAATTTATGAGTTTTTTATTAAAATATATAATATAATATAAACATATTTTTTTTTTTTTAATCGATAGTCAAATCTATGACTTCCTCCTCCTCCTCCGTCAAATCAATGACTTCCTCCTCCTCTTCCTCTTCGATGCCGCTGTCAGACGACCAATATTCCTCCTCTTCCTCCTCTTCTACGTATTCCTGTTGTTGCTGCATCGGTTGTTGGTGCTGTTGTTGTTGCTGTTGCTGCTGTTGTTGTTGTTGGTTCTGTTCTCTTCTTCTATTTATGAGGTGGCGACCAACCACCTCCATCAGCTTAGCAGCTTCTTTAATATCGTCCATTTCTCCTATGACGGTATCTGCGAAGTTTATAATTTCATTAATACTTATTCGGTTGTCCATTTTCTATTTAATAATTGAATACTGAATAATTCAAGCTTTTGCGTTTGCTTTTATACAGAAAAGTCATATCCTTATCAACATTTATCGTGAGAAAAATATTTTATTATAAAAAATTTAATATGAAATTTTCATGCGAATCTTACTAGTAAACCGACATTTTTTATCAAACGAAAACACTCACCATATTTAAAGCTACTATCAGAAATAAAAAAGCACCCACAATACGCATCGTACTAGCAAACCAACAATTATTTTACAATTAAAAAATCTTATCTATAATGAACACTCACCATATTCAAAATACTATTAGAAATAAAAAAAGTAAATCTTTTATCAACGAAAAAACTCATCATATTCAAAGCTACTATCAGAAAAAAAAATAAGCACCCACAATACGCATCGTACTAGTAAACCAAAAATTATTTTAATTCAAATAAAAACCACCCACAATACTCAACATAATTGATAACACGTGCTCATGTTAATTTCTATTAGAATCATAATTCATATTATATGAAACATAACGTAAATCTCTTATCTCTAATATAAAAAACTAGCCATAACAAACTCTTATCTATAAAGAACACTCTCAACCGCTACAATTATTCTTATTTTGATCGATGATGACGTCATGAAATAATACCACTTTATTAGTAACAATAACAATCTCTACACACACACACACACAATCTATATCCGATACATAAACCCCAATCTATATCCAATACATAAACCCCAATCTATAACCCATCTGGATCAATACCAATAATCTCTTATCTATACTCACCTATAACCAATAATCTCTTATCTATACTCACCTATAACCAATAACCAATATCGATAGGTAAGGGGAAAACCAATATCGGCAGGTAGAGGGGAAAACCAATATCGACAGGTAAAAACCAATATCGACAGGTAAAAAACCAATATCGACAGGTAAAAAAACCAATATCGATAGATAATCGGGGATGGGTAATCGATAATCGATAATCGATAAGTATTGATTTCACTTCCTGCTCCAAAACCGCCATATCCCTACTACTTTTGTTTTTTTAGTCATGAGTTAAATCAATGACTTCCTCCTCCTCTTCCTCTTCGATGCCGCTGTCAGACGGCCAATCTTCCTCCTCTTCCTCCTCTTCCTGCATCTGTTGTTGGTGATGTTGTTGCTGCTGCTGCTGTTGTTGTTGTTGTTGCTGTTGTTCCGGCTGTCTTCTTCTTCTTCTCCTTTCTATGAGGTAGCGACCAACCACCTCTAGCAATTTTACAGCTTCTTCTAGGTTATCCATGTCTCGTCGAATTGCCCTTATGAAACAATTAATTTCCTTGATGTGAATCTCCATTTTACTAATGAATAATTCAAGCTTTTGCGTTTGCTTTTATACAAAAATCATAACCTTATCAACATTTATCGTGAGAAAAATATTTTATTATAAAAAATTTATAATGAAATTTTCATGCGAATCTTACTAGTAAACCGACATTTTTTATCAAACGAAAACACTCACCATATTTAAAACTACTATCAGAAATAAAAAAAGCACCTTCAATACGCATCGTACTAGTAACCATCAATTTTTTTTTAATTAAATCTCTTATCAAACGAAAACACTCACCATATTTAAAACTACTATCAGAAATAAAAAAGCACCCACAATACGCATCGTACTAGTAAACCAACAATTTTTTAATTCAAATAAAAACCACCCACAATACTCAACATAATTGATAACACGTGCTCATGTTAATTTCTATTAGAATCATAATTCATATATGAAACATAACGTTAATCTCTTATCTTTAACGTAAGAAATGAAAACAAAAAACTAGTCATAACAAACTCTTATCTATAAAGAACACTCTCAACCGCTACAATTATTCCTATTTTGATCGATGATGATGTCATGAAATGATACCACTTTATTAGTAACAATAACAATCTCTATACACATAATCTATATCCGATACATAAACCCCAATCTATATCCAATACATAAACCCCAATCTATAACCCATCTGGATTAATACCAATAATCTCTTATCTATACTAACCTACAACCAATAATCTCTTATCTATACTCACCTATAACCAATAATCTCTTATCTATACTCACCTATAACCAATACCTATACTCACCTATAACCAATAACCAATATCGATAGGTAAGGGGAAAACCAATATCGGCAGGTAAAGAGGTAAAAAACCAATATCGACAGGTAAAAAAAACCAATATATCGATAGATAATCGATAATCGATAAGTATCGATTTCACTTCCGCTCCAGAACCCCCATATACCTACTACTAACATGTTCTCGCTCTTGGCGCCAACTGGAAACTGAGAATTCCTATTCATTTACAAAAAAATCTCTTTACTGTGCGATTGTGTCTTGTGCTAGAACAGCACCTAACGCAAAATTTGAGGCATCCGTAGTGAGATGGAATTGTTTTTGAAAATTTGAGAGCCTCAAAATCGGATGAGATGAAATTATGGTTTTGAGTTTTTCGAAAGCGTTTATGTAGTTGGGGTCTTTTATATTCACCTTAATGTCTTTCTTCAAATACTTTATCATAGGTTGTGCCACTTTTGCATAATCTTTGATAAATTTTCGATAAAAACCTGTAATACCTAAGAAGTTTTTGATTTCCTTAACGGTTTTGGGTAAGGGGAGCTGTTCAATAGCCTTAACTCTTACAGGGTTCGGCTTAAGACCTTCGCTCGTAATAATGTGTCCCAAAAACGGAGTTTCTTTTTCTAAGAACCTACATCTTTCTATTTGGACTTTTAGTTGGTTTTTATCTCGTACTTTAAAGATGTTTGCGATTGCTACAATATGCTCCTGAAGAGAGGTACTGAATATTAGAACGTCATCCAGGTAGACGACACAGGTTTTATTGATGTGATCCCTCAGGACGTCGTTCATAAGTCTCTGAAACGTTGCAGGGGCGTTTTTGAGACCGAACGGCATCCTGATGAATTCGTATAACCCATGGGGCGTAACAAATGCGGTTTTCTTTCTGTCTTCCTATTTTACAAGAATTTGATGATACCCTTTCGCCAGATCAATGGTTGAGAAATATTGGGCTCTCCCAAGTTTGTCCAGGATTGAATCAATGTGAGGTAACGGAAATTTATCATCGATCGTTACCTCATTCAATTTCCTGTAGTCGATGACAATTCTGAACTTCTTTTCACCAGAATTATCACTTTTCTTCGGGACCACGATTAAAGGGCTCGAATATTTTGATTGGCTCTTCTGTATGATCCCCTGTTGCTCCATTTCACTAATTTGGCGCCCCACCTCCTTTTCGTGTTTGGGCGGGTATCTATAAAGCTTAGAGTTAATTTGATTGTCCGTAGTAGTTTTTATCTCATGTTGGACATTTGTAGTACTCGTAAGGACATCTCCGTCTTTAAAAAAAATATGCTCATACTTTTTTATGAGATTTACAACTTCTTTATGTTCCTCAGGGTTAAGATGATCTAACCTAAGTCTTTTTAGGTAATTTGACTCAGTAGAGTCCAGGGTACATATCTGCTCCGCGGGATAGGGGTTGTTCAGAAAGGGTAATTTTTGACCATTAAGAGTAACGTTTTTACTTTCAATATCAATAATAGTTGCTAACTTATCCAGCAAATCAATTCCAATTATGAAATCGTATTTTCTATTGTCAAGGTTTCTTACTTTCCACCTAGTTTTGGCTCCCGATGGCAGCTTTATTTCTGTCGGAGCTGGTGTGTGTACTTCGTACTTAACACAGCCTTTGCCGGTTATTGTGGAGAAGTAGAGAGGTTTAATTTTAATTTTTTGAAATACCTTTATGTGTTCCCCTATAATGCTGAACAAAGATCCTGTATCAATCAGTGCAGTGTAGTTAATTTTCTTTATGGTGATCTGGATAAGTGGTAGTTCATCCGAGGCTAGTTGAAAAAAAAAAACTTTTTCATCTCGGGAGTTTTCCACTCAATTCGCTTCCTCGAAATCAACCACCATATCTACCATATCTTCATAGAATTTTGGCCTTGATTGTATGGGGATTTGTTCGTTCACCTGTACGAGGTCTACCTCCATGGGAACTGGATGATTTGGCCTCTGTCTACGCGAAACCGAATTTTGCTTTGTATTGCCTTGGGAATTATTATTCCTAAACTGTCCGGAATTTAGGTTTTTTTGATTATGGTTGAAGTCACTATTATTGTGCTGGTAGTCATCGTAACCGTAGTTGAAGTCTTTTCTACGATAATTGCCAGAGTCATTTGGTCGAGTTTGTGAACTATTGTCCGTCTGTCGGTTAGTTTGTACTGTATCGTATCGGTTTTGTTTGTGCTTTTGTCTGTATTTATTGTCGTAAACATTATACGGATTTTTTGTTTTGAAATTTTCTGCAGATTTGGGTGGGTTTGAAAATTTTGTTTTGTTGAATTCCGGTCTAATACACTCGTCTTCGAATCTTCTAATTTGCATAATGCTAATAACTTCACTGAACGATTGTACTCATAAATTTTATCCAATAGAACGCCTTGCGTCATTTCTTTCGCGGTATTTATTAACAATGATTCCACATTGCTTAAATCAATGTGTGATGAATCTGAATGATACGTAACCAGTTCATCCTTTTTATATTTAATTTTTTGTAATTGTAAAGCTAAATCACTTACGCTATTTACGCGAAGATTATTTATCTTCCTATATATTTCCGCTGGTTCGATGTCCGGTTTGTAGCGTAGTTTTAACGTTGTTTTAATCGTCTCCCAGTTGTCGGGCTCATCTATATTTATGACAGTTTCCTTCGCCTCGCCCAAGATCTTCTCGTAAAAAACCGTCCTTACTGCTGCTCGTTGCACCTCAGGGTCGGTGATTCCATTTAGATAAAATTCGGTGTTGGAGATAAATGCGTTGATCGACACATCACCTCTTCCGGTGAAATTGGGCATGTGTCGGAGTTCCTTTGATGCCTTTTCGCTGGGGTCTATCCCCTGAGTCGTCGTTAGTCGTTTCAATGCACTCACTAATTGATCGGTTTCGTTATTTCTATTTTGCGCATTTATCAGCTGTTGCACTGCTGCGGCCAATTGAGCGATTTCGGCTTCCTTGGCGTGGAGCTGTTACCGCAGTTCACTCACTTGTGCCTCCATACTCGTATTAACCGTTCGGCCTTTACTGAACTCACTTTCCCGTCTTTCTTTACGTTGCATAAACACTAGGTCCAAGTGACTGAATCGTTTTTACTTTTCTCGGTGTATTCTTCGCGATTTCACCGTTAAACATGCGTTTTTTTTTCTTCGGCGTATTCTATTTTTAGAGGATTCTTTTCCCTTATACACTCTTAACCTATCTAATGACGAATTAAAAGTACACTTATGTAATATGAAAAGGCACATGGTGTGTGCTCCTGTACAACAGCTGATGAAGATGTTTCTGGGTTAACAAAACAGGTACTAACCTCTTCAAGTAAACACTCAAAGTCTGCATATATAACGAATGGTACATCCATTTGGCGCTCATAGTGTTGAAATTGCAATGTGGATTTTTCGGGACTTGGCATGCTGGACACAACCTTACCACACTCATTTTTGTGTTGTAATTTAGCTTCTTCACTATGGAAATGTTGCAGACATGTATTGCAAATGAAACTCTTATGCTCGTGTAGAGTCTGTTGATAACAGATCAACCTAAAACAGAAAAAAACAAATTAAAAAAAGGAATATGATAAAAAACTCAATGTTATTACCTTGAAAGGTTCTTTATCCAGACGTAGTGATTCAGTTCATCAGTGTCTTGTATCAGTAATAAGTTTATATGCCACTTTTTCTCGTTCTTTGTATTATAATATGGACCCACAATTTTTTCTGCTTCATACCCAGACACATTGACGCTAATTGATGGGTTTAATTCCTCAAACTTTGCTACTTTCTGCACGTTCAGTGGAAACTCGAGATCGTTAAACTTTAATGTTATTCCATTGGTAAGGTGTATAACACTTTGTGTTATATCGGATATTTGATATGACGATGGTCTGTCTGAACTTTTCTTCACCGGTGACAATGCGGAAATGATACTCCATTTAAAACAGAATTCATCTTTGTTTTTTACGTTTACACAAGCATGTTTCTTTGTTATGAAAGGCGGCAAAGGTACGTATTTCGTTCCCCTAAGCGGCTTGTATTCGTTTACGCAAATTTCGCAGTGGGTTATTTTCACCAGAGTCCATCCAGTATCTCTTTCTTGGAACTCTTGCATTTTCTTAATAATGCTATCAACGTTATTCTTGAATGCTAACTGCAAGTCACATTCATCCAGAATAATTTGCATCTTTGTTTGAAACGATTTAACACTTATCACACATTCGCTTTCTTCCGTGTCATCTTTCAAACACGTTTTCATATAATCCGCAAATAGCTCAATATTAAACTTTATAGCGGATGATGTTTCTAATATTTTTTTCAAGATAACCATTAGTGGTTCCTCTAGACTTTTTAAAAATATTTCCGGAATTAATATATTATCGCTTTTATTTTCGTATATAAGCGTTTGAATTCTGTTTTTGTATGTGCTCTTAAGAAACTTAAAATGCTGATCAACACTCTAAATATTATTCCTTTTATGTGTGTTTGTACGAATGTGGTGATTCCAGTCTAGTATTTTCACTATCCCCTGACACAAATCATAAAGTTTGAAAGATGAAGGTGGGCTAAGTTTAATCATTTTATGTGGTATGATGTTCTTAACTGGTGTCCCCAATCGTTTCATTGAAAAATCATATGCATGGGTTTGTATTGCCGCTAGTTCCTTCCTCCCTCCTATTGCGTTGCCGTTCATCGTAGTATTTTCTATTTAAAATATACATTTTTTGTAAAAGCTAGAAAAAATTAAAAGCTTAAGCCAACACTTACTGTGAGTATTTTCTGTATGTCTTCAGCCGTCGGGAAAATCACTCCACACATTTCACAAAGTACAGACTCCATTTTTTAAAATATAAAAATCACTTGATTAACTTCACTTGATTAACTTTCGTTTATGAATTTCGAATACAAACTATAGCCGAGGAGGTTTTTGAGGTTTTTGCTGTTCTTTGTATACTAAAACTCTTAAAAAATCACTTGTTTAACTTCACTTGATTAACTTTCGTTGATGATGAATTTCGAATACAAACTATAGCCGATGAGGTTCTTTTCGTTCTTTTTATACTAAAACTCTTATCTACAATTATTTCACAATAAAATTTTATTTATACGGAAATATGCTGACCACGCACACAAGCAGAATGGATCTTTTTCCATACAATCGGAAATATGCTGACCACGCACACAAGCAGAATGGATCTTTTTCCATACAATCGGAAATATGCTGACCACGCAAGAAAAAAAAAGAAAATAATGTATTTATAAAATAATGAATTTTTTATTATGTCTTTTTTTTCCTTCTTCTTCAATCATCCTTCGTCAAATCAATGACTTCCTCTTCTTCCTCCATGTCATCGATCCCGCTGTCGGACGGCTTGTTGTTGTTTTTCTTCTTCTTGCCGCTCCTCCTCCTCTCGTTGTCTTTGTCTTCTTTTTTTGAGGTAGAGGCCGACCTCACCTACCAGCTTTACGGCTGCCTCCAGATCGTTCATCTTCGACCTGAATCCAGCTATGAATCTAGTGATGTCTTTTAGATTTATTTGGTGCTCCATGATTACTAATGAATAATTCAAGCTTTTACATTTGCTTTTATATAAAATACATGCTGACAATGCTTCCGAGATAAGATGTCCATTAAGAACAATCGGAAATATGCTGACCACACAGCAAGGATATCTTTTTCCATAAGAACAAAGAACCGCAAAACTATAAACAATTATTCATAAACAACCTATCATAACAAAAAAAACTCTTATCTATATATATTTTCTTTTACTCACACACAATTCAATCGCTAATTTTAGCATATATGAAACCTAAAACCACAAAACTTAAATTTCAATTGATAACGCACAATCGTGTTTATTCCTGTTAATGTAAATATCAATTTTCATCATATGTATATGACACCTAATTCATAAAACTAAACATGCTGATCACAGCCTATTTCACAATATAAACAACGAAAGCCTTCTCGAAGTCCAACTAAAAAATCTAATTGCTCAACGAACAATCGTGTTCATTCCTGTCAATGTAAATACAAACCTAATTCGTAAATCTCTTATCTCTAACATAACAATTCAAAACAATTATTCCTAAACACATATGATTTGATCGATGATGACGTTATGAAAGGGAAACGGTATCAAAGTGGTCCAGCAGAACAGATAATGATAACACCCGGCCAGAACCGAGGAAAGTGGTCCAGAACCGTTATACAGTGGTCCAGAACCGTTATCCAGAACACCCAGGATCAGAACCGTTATACAGTGGTCCAGAAGCGTTACACAGTGGTCCAGAACCGTTATACAGTGGTCCAGAACCGAAGAAAGTGAGCCAGAGCCAGGGAGAAAGTGCTCCAGAAGCGGAGAAAGTGAACCAGAACCGGAGAAAGTGAGCCAGAACCGGGGAGAAAGTGCTCCAGAAGCGGAGAAAGTGAACCAAAACCGGAGAAAGTGAGCCAGAACCGGGGAGAAAGTGGCCCAGAACCGGAGAAAGTGAACCAGAACCGGAGAAAGTAAGCCAGAACTGGGGAGAAAGTGGTCCAGAACCGGAGAAAGTGGTCCAGAACCGGAGAAAGTGGCGCCAAGGAGAAAGTGGTCCAGAACCGCCTGCGCCAGAACCGGCATATACACACTACTGAGAGCGTAGTATTCCATCGTTTATTCCTAGCAACGAGAATTTGGGTTTGGATTTCCTTATTTAAATAAGTTAAAAGTGTTTTAAGCTGGCGAGTTCTTGTTCTCTGCCATTGTCTTCTTACGGTGTTTATTTGTTGGATCAGGAATTTAATGCTATTGTCTAATTTTAAACTGTAGTCGGAATTCCGACATCTAAGAGTTGAATTTCTGGCAGCATCCAGTATTTTTCTGGTAAGATATTGGACATTTAAATCGATTTCATCGAGTGTTATAGCTTCAGATAGGTCTAGTTTAATATTGCTGAAGTCTTTTTTGAGAGATCTATTGAATTTTAACCAGTTTGTTTTGGAATAGCAGGATCTTGAGTCATCAAATCTGGGTATTGGTGCGTTGAGCGAGATAGAGAAACATACAGGTAGATGAGTGGAGGACAGTTCATTGAGTGTTATCGGTGAAGTAATTGCGATGAGACCATTGCTTATTGGTAAATCAATTGTAGAACATTCCTTTAGGTGGGTAGTGTGTGGGGCTAGAGGGAGTATGAATTACCATATTCCTTTTAGTGATTTCATCAAAAAGTAAGCGTCCAGCTTTGTTTGAGCTGAAGCAATTCCATTGTCGGTGTCTAGCACTAAGGTCGCCACATATTAGTGCATTAGAGTGGTTCCTGAACAGAAGTTTTAAGTCGTTATTGAACAAATTGAGTTTGTGCTTGTTTCACTTAGTCCCAGGAAAATAAGTCGCTATTAATTTTATTTTTGGATCAGTAATTTCAATAATAATGTGTTCGATTATTTTTGTGGTGAGAGGGAGATGATTTATACTGCTGCGAATGAAAATTGCGACACCCCCACCTTTGATATCTGGCCTATCTTGCCCATAGATTTTGTAGCAAGGGTCGTTTAATTTGTCGGGAGATTTAAGCCAGGTTTCTGTAACAAATAATATATCAATATCGTTCGATTTTAAAAAATCAAACGTCTCGGCGGTCTTATTGCGTAAGCTTTGTGCATTCCAGATAAGCGATTTGAAATTAGTTCTGTGATTATCCATATATAAACTTAGCAGCTAATTCGACAATAACATTGAATTGGTCTTGTTTAGACACACATTTTGACAGGTTTATAATTAATTCGTTCGGGAGTGAAATTAATTCTTTTGTACTAAACAATAATTCAGATGGCTTAGAACTAGTGATTACTGTGTTAATTAAACTATATCTATATGAAGTGGAAGTGTTAGTTTTAGTAAAAGATTTAATAGACCTTGTTGCTGAGTTGCTTTTTGGTAGTGCTGCTTCTCTGCGAGGTAAGCTGGGGAAATTCGTAGCAGTGACATTAAACTCTCGGGCAGTCGAGTTCCTAGTTTTTCTTCCATTAGGTTTGTTAAGATTCCGAATCTGAAGATATTCGGTACGCTTGGAGCATTCTAGATGATTTGCGATGTGATTACCGCCACAGTTTGCGCAACTGATACTGTCAGAACCTGTTGTGGGACAATCAGTGTGCTTATGAGCTCTTCCGCAGATAAGACATTTAGTTGGTAGGTAGCAATTATTGGAGCCGTGGCCATGCAGCTGACAGTTTCGACATTGTGTGACCTGGTTTTGACGTTTCGTGTAAAATTTCCAGTGGACTATAATCACTATTACTGCTCTAATTTTTCGAAGGTCGGAGATTTTGACTGATCCTCTGTCAAAGTAAAGTAAATATACATTGGACAAACTCACATCGTCGAAGAAACGGGAATTGGAGCTGTGGGAGGAATTGGATCAACTGTCTCGGGATCAGTCCCACTTATTGCGGCAGGTTCGGTTATTGGCGGAGCAGCTCTCTACGGTTTATCAAAAATAGGACAAGGTCAAAAAACATATCCTGGACATAATTATTTAGGTCCAGGTAATCCTATAGAAAATGGACCTCCGGTAGATTTAGATGATACAATTGCTAAAGAACATGATATATTATATAATAAAGCAAAAACAAATAAAGAAATATTTGAAGCAGATAAACATGCAATTCATGATTTTGTTTCTGATGTCATTGACAATAAAAATCCCCACTCTGTTGTTGGAGCCGTTGGACTCGGCGTGAAGACTATAGTAGAGCACGCTGTAGGTGAACCAGTATATCCCAGTATGCCGCCGCCTCGCACTCAAATCGCTCCTTTCGGTTACGATAAAAATAGAAGACCTAAAACTGCTGTTCAGTGGCAATCGGGATTAAAACGCGCATATAATAACGCAAATCGTAGTGGTGAATTACATATTTCTGAAGCTGAATACATAAGACAAAGACATATTGAATTACGTGATCAAATTGGTAGAGACGAATACGAACGTTATTTTAAAGATATTAGAACGCATCATCAATTCAATTTAATACGTGAAGAACAACAACAGCGAGCAAACGTTGATAACACTACACCAAGCACATCAAATCAAGCTGGATTTAAGCGTCCGCCTAATAGCGAAGCTGCGAATACTCCTAAGAGGGTTAAAGTCGACATCCATACAACTACAACAGAGACAGCTGAGTCGCCAAATCGACAGGGAGTTGAAGCCACACTACCAGGAGAACAGTCGAGAATGTCTCATACTGCAATGGAGACTGAACATGCTAATACAGGAGGAGGAAATTCTGGTAACAATCAAGCAGGAATTGGAAATGGAGGTACTGGAATATCAATAGCAGCTTTGCAATATTATATATCATCAGGATTCAAATACGATGGAGTAAATCTGAATTACCAAAATTCTTTTAGAATGCGTACTTGGGGTAATAAAATATTCCAATGGGATGCCACGGATACTCATCGTCGTGCGTACATTTCTCCTATGGTTTCATTACCTGTTGATCATATTGGATTTTATATGCCTTATGCCGCATTTGAACTTTGTCCACCGGGAACAGATGTCGTAGCCGTTAATGTTAAAGTGACACCAATTGGACAAATGGTTTCGTTTAATACGAATTCTGCAACTTCTTCGGCAGGTACAACGGCTCATACTTTGTATGGTTCTTCTAATATTGGTATAAATTTATGTTTACCGATATGTAATGTAAATATATCTAGATCTGAAGCGAATCCAATGATACTTGCAAGTGTTAAAGAAATTACTGATCAATCTGAATTTTTAAAACGTATATGGGGTCCATGGAACGCATCTAATCCAACTGCGTCTATGCATGAAATTATTAATCCATATGCTTATGTTGGATTTTACGATATTTCAAAGGAAGGAACTTCAAAACAAGCAAATCAAATTGGTGAATCAAATAATTCATATTTATTAAATAAATACTTTGCAAAATATCCTACACCCACATACAGGAATACCATGCATAAATTATAATAATTCCTTTGGTGAAATTTATAAAATAAAACCCCGCACAGCATTCAATGCAAATATTAAAGGTGATTACGTTATATTCGATAGACCAAACGAATCATATATACAAAATGGAAATAAATTCGATAAAGGTTATCCTGAAAAAGGTTCAACACCAAAAACACAGAGACGTGAAGCTACTGGTCAATACTACGAAGCAGGAATACCTAATGTATCAAGTGCAGATGAGTATTATAAAACCCGAGTTAATAATGCGACTTTTTTCGATCGTATGGGTAAAGTGGTTGAAACTTTTGAAACTGAAATGGCAGGTATATATTTTGGAATTGAAGGAGTTAAAGCAAATACACCAGAAACATCAGCCGATTCATACATAAACGCATCTTGTGATTATTATATCGAAACCGAAATTATTCTAAATCTAGATTTCAGAAATGAATTTACTAGATCAAGTGATTTATTCCCGAATCAACTTAACAAGTATTTAATGTCAGCTAGACCTAAAAGGAATTACACAGTACCAACGATGTTCGGCAAAGTTACTCGTCCCTCAGCAACAACTCAAATCTACAACGATTTTGAAATTCTAAATTTAGACTGTAATGTTTCAAATAATGTAAAAAAAAGAACAATTTTTCATGAATAAAATTTTATTAAATTAAAATAAATTTTGGTCTTTCCAATATTCAATAAAAGACCATGGATGTATTTTTTTCTTAAAAATTAGCTTATCTTCTACATATTTCCAAGTATATTTATTTATCCTAGCCTTAAATATTTCATTTTCTGGAATACATTCTCCATTTGATGCAACAATGCATGGAGTTTTTTCTAAAGAAATATCGTTACAATATTTTTTCGATATTTTTACACTATTTCCAGCGAACAGTAATTTTAACACATCTGTATAAACAGATGGATCGTAACTTAATTCATCTAAAACTATTAATTTTGTGTCTATACAAGAAGACAACGGGAAATTATTTGTTCTATTCATAATAGAACATCGACCAGTGGAAACACATAAATTTTCCAATGAAGTAATGAACCATGATTTCCCACAATCAGGAGGACCTAATAACCAAATAGTATTTTTCTTACCATTAATTTTATTTATCCAATAAAATAATGTATGTAAAAATTTGTGTATATTTTCCATATTATCGAATTGAAACATTAAAAATTTTATTAAAATATCTTTACTTTCGGAAGCAGTATAATATTCAAGCGAAGTATTTCCGTGTATTGCATTAAATAGACACGTTTTATCAAAATATAACTCATATATTTCCATAACAGTTTTATGGAGTATTTTTCGCTTAAATATTTCAATAGCGTTTTTGAAACTATCGTCTGATTCCGAAATATTTCTAAGTGAGGGGTTTTCAAGGAAAAGTGGACAACGAATACAATTTTCCGGCGGAACAATTAAGACCGTTTCCAAGAATTGAATAACTTGGTCGGTTTCCAATTGCTTTCTTTGTTGGGGTGATTGGTAATTCTGTCTGAAGCAGTTCTCAGTAGATTGTTTAGAGACTGCAGTTGTACTTCGTCCGATATCTTTATTGAAAACGAAGTTTCGATCTTGCGATGTTTCCAATGTAGAGAATTCTCTACATTCTGCACGTTCGCATGATCGTAGACTGTTATCTTCGCAAAGAGCGAACCGTCCGACATCGGACACGTATATTCCTGTGTTCCATTTGGTCGGAAAAAGGATATACGCTGCAAGCTTTGCGAAGTCTTCTCTACTGAGTTCGGAGCAGAACCTAACCCTTCGAGTTCTCCGTTTAATATTGAGTCCACAAAGGATTGAGCATCGGCATGTTGAATTGCCGAACCGACAGTCGTGGACGACATGTATATGCTCGAAGCCCGGTTTGAGGTGGACGGTCCACAAAAAGAAACTGCCTTGGTATTTGGGCGGCTGATTTTGTGGGTCGGTATAGAACTTGAATCTTCGACAGATTCGAATAGCTTCCTCTTGGCAACTTTTGCGACGGTTCGCTTCGCGGATTTGCTCGAGGGTTTGCTCTTTGACGAATAACTGTCGAAGATCTCGTTTACCTCCTGAAATATCATTCCCAATTCTTTTATTACCGACAATGGGAATAATGTCATGAAGGAGTCTGTCTCTCTTTTCGCTTTTATGTATTGATTCCACGAGATGTTCGAACGACACCCCGTAGGAATCTCGAAAATTTCGACCAGACATACTGCAGATCGACAGACAAAATCACAATCTACTAATTTCGAATGATTGGGTCCCAAAATATAAGAAAGAGTAGTGCGACTCACTTGTCGCCAAATATGATTTATTGTATTACTAGTATTATTAATATTAAGACTATAACCTAAAATTTTTTTTAAAAATATTAAGAACTGAACAAATTTATATGGAGAAACTATGTACGTTGTATCCAATCCTTGCAAATTCTCTAGCAGCTCTTCACACGAAACAGAATCATCAGTATCTTTTTTGTTTGTCAGCTCCTCTATTTGCGTATCACTGGGGAACTTCTGTGCATCTTGAAAAGATTCATTAGAGTCTAAGCTTGCAGTATCTACTATGTCTTCGTTGTTCTTCTCTAACAAGATTGTGTTCGCTATTCTAATTAAATATTTTGTTTTAATTTCTATTATATAGAATGAAATAAAAATAAAAATAAAACCTTACTTACTTCTGCTCACTGGTTGTCAAGTCCGCAAATAAATCCATCTTTTATGTATATTTCAACTTTTGATAAAATAATTAGTTAAACAAAAATCCTTTTTCTATATCAATTTGTCTGAATAACTTTTGCTTGGTATTGTTTTTAATATTATTTAAAAATACAGTACACAACTTGCACCTCTGACGAGTTCAAAAATTTGTTTAATGCACTAACGATACTGCATCGTATTTATATGATTTCTATTGCATTGAATCTATTGATAGCTATAGAAATTAATATTTATGAGACTAACAATCTTGTTTCAATAAATAATTACTAGTTAACATTTGCAACAAAGTATTACTTTGTATTCTTGAATGGAATTTATAATTATTCAATAGATAAATGAAAGTTAATTCAAAATGACGTCATCGCCCGCATATAATGTGTTTCTGGGTGCTTGTCGAATAGTTCCTATTTTCCTCCAACTACAACAACAACATACCACGTGGCTTCGCCGAACAAACAAAAAATTTTATTTTTCGTTATCCACCACCATCATGGTACCGGGCCGGCTAACAGCCTATGAGGCCCTAAAAGGTAGTCTAGGTATAGGTTTCGGTTTCATAATATAATTGGAATAGAGCCACCTCACATCCCTAACAAGCGAATCTAGAAAATTTTTAGAGGATTCTTTTCCCTTATACACTCTTAACCTATCTAATGACGAATTAAAAGTACACTTAATGTAATACGAAAAGGCACATGGTGTGTGCTCCTGTACAACAGCTGATGAAGATGTTTCTGGGTTAGCAAAACAGGTACTAACCTCTTCAAGTAAACACTCAAAGTCTGCATATATAACGAATGGTACATCCAATTGGCGCTCATAGTGTTGAAATTGTAAAGTTGATTTTTCGAGACTTGGCATGCTGGACACAACCTTACCACACTCATTTTTGTGTTGTAATTGAGCTTCTTCATTATGGAAATGTTGCAGACATGTATTGCAAATGAACAGTTTGACCTCGTGGCGAGTCTGTTGATAATGGATCAACCTTAAACAGAAAAAAACAAATAAAAAAAAATAAGAAAAATTAAAAAACTCAATGTTATTACCTTGAAATGTTCTTGATCCAGACATAGTGATTCAGCTCATCAGTGTCTTGTATCAGTAATAAATTTATATGACACTTTTTCTCATTCTTTGTGTGATAATATGGGCCCACAATTTTTTCTGCTTCATACCCAAACACATTGACGCTAATTGATGGGTTTAATTCCTCAAACTTTGCCACTTTCTGCACGTTCAGTGGAAACTCGAGATCGTTGAACTTTAATGTTATTCCATTAGAAAGATGTATAACACTTTGTGTTATATCGTATATGTGGTATGACGATGGTCTGTCTGAATTTTTCAGCACCGGCGATAATGCGGAAATGATACTCCATTTAAAGCAGAATTCATCATTATTTTTTATATTAACACAAGCATGTTTCTTTGTTATGAAAGGCGGCAAAGGTACGTATTTCGTTCCCCTAAGCGGCTTGTATTCGTTTACGCAAATTTCGCAGTGTGTTATTTTCACCAGAGTCCACCCACTATCTCTTTCTTGGAACTCTTGCATTTTCTTAATAATGCTATCAACGTTATTTTTGAATGCTAACTGCAAGTCACATTCATCCAGAATGGTTTGCATTTTTGGTTGAAACGATTTAATGCTTATCACACATTCGCTTTCTTCCGTGTCATCTTTCAAACAGGTTTTCATGTAATCCGCAAATAGCTCAATATTAAACTTTATAGCGGATGATGTTTCTAATATTTTTTTTTAAGATGACCATTAGTGGTTCCTCTAGACTTTTTAAAAATATTTCCGGAATTAATACATTATCGCTTTTATTTTCGTATGTAAGCGTTTGAATTCTATTCTTATAGGTGCTCTTAATTAACTTGAAATGCTGATCAAAACTTTGAATATTATTCCTTTTATGTGTGTTTGTACGAATGTGGTGATTCCAGTCTAGTATTTTCACCATCACCTGACACAAATCACAAAGTTTGAAAGATGAAGGTGGGCTAAGGTTAATCGTTTTATGTGGAATGATGTTCTTAACTGGTGTCCCCAATCGTTTCATTGAAGATAGTTCCTTCCTCTCTCCTATTGCGTTGCGGCTCATCGTAGTATTTTCTATTTAAAATATATACATTTTTGTAAAAGCTAGAAAAAATTGAAAAGCTTAAGCCAACACTTACTGTGAGTATTTTCTACATGTCTTTTCAGACCATCAGCCGTCGGGAAAATCACTCCACACACTTTACAAAGTACAGACTCCATTACTTTTTTATATAAAAATCACTTGATTAACTTTCGTTGACAAATTTCTAACAACAAACTATATGTATAAAAAATCACTTGATTAACTTCACTTGACGAATTTCTAAGACAAACTATATGAATAAAAAATCACTTGATTAACTTCACTTGACGAATTTCGAAGACAAACTATAGCCGATGAGGTTGTTGCTGTTCTTTTTATACTAAAACTCTTATCTATAATAAAATCTTATTTATACAGAAATATGCTGACCACACACAAACAAGCAGAATGGATATTTTTCCATAAGAACAAAGAACCGCAAAACTATAAACAATTATTTATAAACAACCTATCATAACAAAAAATTTCTTATCTACTTTTACTCACATAGAATTCAATCGTTAATTTTAGCATATATGAAACCTAAAACCACAAAACTATAAACAATTATTCATAAACAACCGAACGAACGTGTTTATTCCTGTTAATGTAAATATCAATTTCATCATCTAAAATATGCTGACCACACACAAACAAGCAGAATGGATCTTTTTCCATACAATCGGAAATATGCTGACCACACAAGAAAAAACTAATTGCAATAACAAACGATCGTGTTTATTCCTGTTCGTAAGTGAAGAAGCAGTGGAAGTAAAAGTGGAATAATAAAAAGAAAAGCAAAATAATGTAATTTATAATAATAATATATATTTTTTTCCAAAATATTTTTTTTAATTCTTTTAAAAATTTTTTTCAATTTTTTATCTAATTTTTTCAATTTTTTTTCTAAATTTTTTAATTTTTTTTAATTTTTTTAATTTTTTTTAATTTTTTTATAATTTTTTATTTTTTTTTATTTTTTTAATTTTTTTTTATTTTTTTTTATTTTTTTTATTGTTTTAGTTTTTTTAATTTTTTTTAATTTTTAATAAATTTTTTAAATTTTTTTTAATTTTTCTAATTTTTTTTAATTTTTTTTAATTTTTTATAAATTTTTTTAAATTTTTTTAAATTTTTTTAAATTTTTTTTAATTTGTTTAAAATTTTTTTAAATTTTTTTTAAATTTTTTTTTAAATTTTTTTAATTTTTTAAATTTTTTTTAAAATTTTTTATATTTTTTTAAAATTTTTTTAAATTTTTTTAAAATTTTTTTTTAATTTTTTTTAATTTTTTTTTAATTTTTTTAAAAATTTTTTAAAATTTTTTTAATTTTTATTATATTTTTTTTTTTAATTTTTTTAAATTTTTTTAAAATTTTTTTAAATTTTTTTAAAATTTTTTTAAATTTTTTTTAATTTGTTTTGATTTTTTATAAATTTTTTTTTTTTTAATTTTTTTTAATTTCTTAGTCGTCAGTCAAATCAATGACTTCGTCATCCATTGTAATGTTACCGCTGTCGGACTGCCATTCCTCTTCCTCCTCCTCTTCCATCTCCTCCTCTTCCTCCTCTTCGTCCTCCTCCTCTTCTTGTTGATGCTGCTGTTGTTGTTGTTGTTGCTGCTGCTGTTGTTGAAGAGTCTGCTCTCTTCTTCTTCTTTTGAGGAGGAGGTAGAGGCCGACCTCACGAACCATCTTTACGGCTGCCTCCAGGTCTTCAATAAAATTAGCAATATCTGTAGTATTGATTGATCGCTCCATGATTACTAATGAAATAATTCAAGCTTTTACATTTGCCTTTATATAAAATATATGCTGACAATGCTTCCGAGATAAGATGTCCATTAAGAACAATCGGAAATATGCTGACCACACAGCAAGGATATCTATTTCCATAAGAACAAAGAACCACAAAACTATAAACAATTATTCATAAACAACCTATAATAATAACAAAAAAAAAAAAAAAACCCTTATCTACTTTTACTCACACAGAATTCAATCGCTAATTTTAGCATATATGAAACCTAAAACCACCAAACTTAAATTTCAATTGATAACGAACGTGTTTATTCCTGTTAAAGTAAATATCAATTTCATCATCGAAAATATGCTGACCAACGTATATCCAAGCAGAATGGATCTTTTTCCATACAATCGGAAATATGCTGACCACGCAAGAAAAAACTAATTGCAATAATAAACGATCGTGTTCATTCCTATCAATGTAAATATCAATTTCATCATATCTGAATCATAATTCGTACAACTCTTATCAATCTTGACATTTCAAAAAAAAAATCAGTTAGGAGAACCAGCATCTATCTATTTCACTTCCGGTTTAGGTCAGTTGGTTGAAAATTTTACTTAGGTCCCCACTAACAATAAGTATTGCCGGTCTGGATCCCCACTAATAGGTCTGGATCCTCACTAATAAGTTTCCGCCGTTTGACAAAAGATGGCCCCACTAATAAGTATTGCCGGTTTGGATCCCCACTAAGTCAAAGGTCAAAGTCAAAGGTCAAAGTGAGCCAGAACCCCCATATACCCACTACTCTTCTGGCTCAATACTTATTGATTATTGATTATCGATTAGGTTCTGAATAAGGCTTCTGGCTCAAAGGGGTTTCTGGCTCAATACTTATTGATTATTGATTATCGATTATTGATTGGCTTTCTGGCTCAAGGCTTCTAGCTCAATACTTATTGATTATTGATTATCGATTATTGATTGGCTTCTGGTTCAGGGGGCTTCTGGCTCAATACTTATTGATTATTGATTATCGATTAGGTTCTGAATAAGGCTTCTGGCTCAAAGGGGCTTCTGGCTCAATACTTATTGATTATTGATTATCGATTATTGATTGGCTTCTGGGGTTTCTGGCTCAAGTGCTTCTGGCTCCAGATTATATATTGGTTTTTTATCCCTTTACCTCTGATATTGGTGTTTACCCGTTTACTTATATTGTTTTTACCGCTTTATCTGCTGATATTTGTTTTAGCCCTTTACCCCTTTACCTGCTGATATTGGTTTTTACCCCTTTACTTATATTGGTTTTTACCCCTTTACCTAGTTCAGATGGGATATGTATTGTTATTGATCCAGAAATGGGGGTATAGATTATGATGAATATAGCGTGGTATTATTTCATGACGTCATCATCGATCAAATTACATGTGTTTTAGAAATAATTGCTTTGTCAAACTGTTGTGGTTTATATGAACTATGACTCTAAGTTTTTTTGTTATGCTAAAATTGGTGATTGAATTCTTTGTAGTTAAAAGTGTTTTTTTGTTTACGATATAGATAAGAGAACGTATTTTGAATTATGTTTCATATATGATGATTGATTTTTAGGATTTTTTTTTTTTGTGTTAAAGAAGTGTTCATATGAAATAGATAAGGATCTAAAATTGGTATTTTTGAATTCTGTATGGTTAAAATTAGATTATTAGTTGGACTTTGAGCTTTGTGGTTTTATGATTTTAGTGTGGAATAATTGTTTGAAGTTTTTTTGTTAGATAATTAGGTTTCATATGTGCTAAAAATAGAATAATTCGTATTTGAATTCTTTGTAGTTAAAACTGTATTTCTCACGATGTATTATAGATAAAAGAATATTTATAATAACAGAAATTGACGCGGTGATGTAAATATTTCAGAAGAAATGGTCGTTTATATGAAAAAAAATGTAATTTGTATGGAAATCAGTTCTGTTTGATAATTGAATGTGGCTTGTACCGAAAAGGATTATAAACACTTATATGACACAATGTGATGAAATGCTGGTTCTAGATCTATGTAGAAAACGAAATAGGAACAAACGGTTTTATTAAAAAATTATAAAGCAGATAGACATAATCATCAATCCAAATACAAAAACTCTTCAAAAACATAATAAAATCAACAAATAATATTAAAAAAACAAAAATCCTAAATTGACAGATTCGCATGACAATGTTCCTATGTCTAATACTGATAATACCGATTAATGAACTATTTAACGTACACGAACTGATAGGATTTACAGAAATACAACTTACCAAAGTAGAAATAGTGACCAAAGCAAATATTATCATACACATAATTGACATAAAAGAAATTTTAGACTTAATAAACGAATTTTCAACCAATACATACAGCTAATTTGAACGGAGAATAGAAGAATTTACTTATTACAGAACTAAAACAATTGACAAACAAACAAATTGTAAACTGATAAGAAATAATAATAATACGGAAATCATTTGATTTCTTTCAACGGCTTTCTAATAGGTTTAAGCTCTCGTTCATTTTTTTCCAGTTTTCAACGTTTTATATGTTTATTTTATTCTTTGAATAAGTTCTTTTGCACTAGAAAATACAACTAACCAACCATACAATCAACCAACATTCGCCTTGCCTAACTTGCCTTATAAAATTTTACTATAAGTTAAGAAATAAAAGAGTCTTGTGTGTTGTATACCAAATTCTGGTTAATATGCATATTTCAAGAAAAAAACAAACTGAATGATGGTTTTAAGCATATTTATTATCAAGATATTTTTTTTAAATAAATAAACATAAGAAAATTACGATATGTATCGGTTATATTATATAGAATAGCTATTTCTTTAACAATGAAACAGTTTTCAGATCCTCTAAATTTAATATTTATATTATTATTTCAGCTTTTTTCAATGCTTCAATGATGGTAACAATCTCGTTGATATGACTACTATCTCCCGTCTGTATCAATGCTATAAGCAATCGTAATCGGTCCACCAATTCATTGGGATCATCCCAAGAAATATACTGTTTTGGTTTCATTGATGTTTGTATTAAATCTCCTCCTCTATGAGTTAAAAGTTTGTTAGTAATTTTTGTATATTTATAGCCACGGTTTCCATTTATTTGTCCTTTGCTGGGTTCGATTGATGTTTGTATTAAATCTCCTCCTCTATGAGTTAAAAGTTTGTTAATAATTTTTGTATATTTATAGCTACGGTTTTCATTTATTTGTCCTTTGCTGGTATAGTGACGTCTATAGGCATTAGTATCGAGCAAAATATTTCTATAATTCTGTAAATCATCTTCATTGTACAGAGTCTTATCTGGAACTTTCATAAATAGTAGCTCATATATGCCCGGAGTACCCTCATAGGTTTTATCTTTTATTAATATTTGACTACCATCGATTGTAAAAATCGAGTTTCCAATTTTCCATTGCTCATTATCATGATAAACACCATAAGTACTAAGAATGAAATTCGGATTATTTACAAATATATTTAAATATTTTGTAGGTATTTCATCAAATTCTCGCTCATTCATATATTCAATGAGTTCTTGCCGACCTGAAGGAGTTGTCACATATTTACGTATGCTTCTTACATCCGGAGACTTTAATGGTGTTTCAAAAGTATCAGTATCAGCTTTCGTCTGAATTTGGGTGTTGGAGTTTCAAAGTCTACGTCACTTTCAATATCATTTGTAGATTGAGTTTCCACGTTTTCTTCTTTTTTAGATTCATATTCACTGTGATCATGAGTTTCTACATCTTTTTCTCGTTTAGGTTCGTATTTACTGTGTTCATACAGTTTAACTAATTCTTTAAGAGGTCCGGTGATTGGTTTAAAAGTTTTTTCTTGACGAGTTTCAGCATTAATTCTACCGATTTTTAATTGCTTATATTTTTTACGTATCGAGTTAGTAGACTTTATAACTTGTCTAAGAATATCTTTATCGGTCGACTTCTGCATTTTTCTTCTTACAAAACAACAGATTAACAGATATCGTACACTTTGAAGAATGCTCTGAATTGGTTTTATATAGTTATTAAACTGCTTCTGTACTGATCTGTATTGCTTTAGAACTGGTTTTAAACTGCTTTGTACAGCTTTAATACTGCCTTGAAACTGCTTTGTACAGCTTTAATACTGCTTCTGTACTGAGCTGTACTGCCTTGAAACTGGTTTTAAACTGTTTTGTACTGCTCTTAAACTGCTCTATACAGGTCTTAAACTGCTTCTGTACTGAGGTGTACTGCTTTATACGGCTTTATTACTGCTTTCAGTTTTTAAATATAGTTTTTCAAACTTTTTTCTCATATTACTGAATCAAAGTCTTCATATTGATTATATATATATAGTTGTATTTATTTGATATTGGAATCAAGATAGGAAATAACTTAAAAAGTAAAAGAGACGACAGTGACGACCAAACTTATAAAGCTGAAATAAAATACTTGGCAATTTTAATTAAATATAAATTTGTAATTTTTATATATATATATAATTTATATATATATGTAATAAATGTATAATGTATGTATTATATTTTTTTTTGTTTTTTATTATTCTTCGTCTTCTTCTGTCAAGTCTATTATGTCTATTATAGACTCCATGTCGATTCCGCTATCCTGTGAAGGCCAAATTTCATTTTCCTCCTCCTCTTCCTCCTGTTGTTGTTGTTGTCGCTCTTCCTCCTCCTCTTCCTCCTGTTGTTGTTGCTGTTGTTGCTCCACCTCCTCCTCTTCCTCCTGTCGTTGTCGTCGTCGTCGCTCCTCCCTTCTCTTTCTTCTTCTTATTAGGTTTAACAATCCTGACACCAGATCCACCGCTGCTTCTAGCTCGTCCATTTCTGTTCTATATTGCTTTATGAATTCTCTTGCTTCTTCAATTGGTTTGTCCATGTTTTCTAATGTATAATTCAAGCTTTTACGTTTGCTTTTATACAAAAATCATATCCTTATCAACATATATTGTGAGAAATATATTTTATTATAAAAATTTTATATGAAATTTTCATGCGAATCTTACTCGTAACCAACATTTTTTTAAATTTAAGCTACTATCAGAAGAAAACACTTAATTTCTATTAGAGTCATAGTTCATATAATTCATAAAACTCTTATCTATATAATTCATAAAATAAGAAATGATATATTTTTAGTTTTATTCAGTTAGGTTTTTATTGTTTTTAAAATATAATGTTTCAGAAGTAGTGCATTTTGATGAGCACAACTGTGTAAAATGCTCCTTTCTATTCCAGGATACTGCTTTTTCAGTGTTTTCAGATTGGGACAGTCGTAATCTTCCTCCAAATCGAATATCATGGTTGTATTCCCCAACAAATCAACAAGCCAGTTTTTCTTCTCTAATCCTTTAACGTATATTGAACCACTTTTTATGTTTAGAAGTAAATACTCTTTCAGTTTCCGGAACGTTGTAGATCCACCTTCCCATTTCAATCCGTGATGATTTTCGTATAACCAATGCGCTTGACATTGTAGCTCTCTTGAGAGTTTTGCAAAACTGAAGGGAGGTTTGAGTACAAAATGTCGATTAGAATTCTCATACACATTTACGATAGCTAATTCTTTGATGATGAAGGTATTGTTGTATCCTCTAAATCCTTGCATATCGATAACGTAAGTTGCCATAATGATTATGGAGCAGATGGTTTTTCGTGTATAAATATAAACGTGATACTGAATTAAAATTTATGTGTTGTTATGTATTTATACAACTTAAGACTTATAAACAACTTGAAAACCATCTTACCTAACTTGATATTATCTTGTAATCACATTGATTCTCGAATAATCAAAAAAAATCTATACAAACCTTTAGTAGCTTTTCCACTTATAGGGATCCCATAAAAATAATTCCCGATGAAGTGCCAGACCTACTCACACTCGATTGCGTACCGCAAATTCATAACTGCATGCACTCAGGAAGTTGTCGCACTGGTAATAAATATCGTCATTGCACACAAATATTTCATCAAAAGCGTCAATGTTTCCTACGATATAAATTCTCGATTGCAGCTTCAGTCCACGAATAGCATATTGTTTTTTTTAGGTCAATATTATCGGCAATGTCGGAACAACGCTATAAATATACATATAATAATATAATAATTGAAAAAAGGTAAAAATATTATCTCACCGTGACTATTGCAGCAAATACCTGTTGCGCATCAGCAATTGATGGTTTCCACTGCTGTGTACTTGGACGCTTTCCCGATTTAATAGTCGATGGTGTCAGGACGGCATTCAAGAAAACGAATAAGATATATGACTTTTTATCTGTAAGAACAGAGATGTAAAATAAAAAACTTCAAATAAGATATTATGTAATGTTACGCAATTCCTCTAAAAGTTTTTTACTCTGCTTATCTTTGATGTCGTGTTCGAAGATAATTTTTATTTTATTTTCAAACATTGGCCACTTCCCGAAAATTCTTGGCATTTTCCCGGCCAAATTTCTTCAAAGTCTAACTGGATCTGCAAGGTAGTTAGTAGTTTTCCATGGTTCATATTACATATATAATGTACTCTTACCAATGCTGCTCCGATTTTTTTTTTTTTTTCAAAATTGGCCACTCCTGCAGTATATTACAATCTTTTTTTTGAACTTGGCGTTGTCTATATTGAAAAGTCCTTCTCTAAACTGGAAAAACGATATCTTCGGGTCTTTTCAAAAATTCCTTGTCACTTTCATAGCAACTATCTACAAAAAACATACGCTATCTATGAAATTATAAAATATATTCAAATTTAATTACCATTTGAAAAGGTTTCAACCGGAACGTTGATAGTCAGCGTTTTTGTACTTCTAGTATTGAAGCTTTTAAATTTCTTGACTAACGTATAATATTTACCATGTAGCAATTTTGCCACGAGTTCCCCTTTTCTCCCAAATATACGCTCTTATCTTCGGACGGAAAGAGGGTAATAATTTCGTCGCAAATACTGTTCAATACACTTTTCCTTGGTTCAATTTTTTTTTTTTACAATTTCTTCACAGATAATCGTTGTAAGTTCAGTTCTTTCATATTTGCTCAATCTTCCATGCATTTCATAGCTTCTTAGAATATTTATACCAACCAAGGAACTTTTTAATAGGTTTTCGAGTTTCTATTCATAATAATTTATTTAATTAACATATTGTTAAATAATTTAAATTATAAACGGGAAGACTCACCACATCCAAAGAATCTTCCAAAAAAAAGATAACGATGAAGTGCTAGCAACAGAAAGCGTTGAAGGAGAGTCTGATGCACGTAAAGAGTTCAAATTAAATGCAGAATTTATTAAAGTGGAATGGTTCTCCGTAATTGGCTTATAGTTCTATAATAATAAGTGTGAATGTTTTTAAAAGTGTCTGTGAAAATTTTTATAATTCCATTCACTATAAAATTTGAATAAAAAAAAGATTTTTTTTTTATATTAGTTACTTCAAACTGTTTTCATAAGGCCTACTAGTACTCACGTTCAGTTGACGCCAGCTAAATAAACAGTTTCTGAATTTTATCCTTATACCAAATTCTTCGTCCGGAATCAATCGGTTAATGTCATCCGTAGACAAATTTACATAAATAAATAAATTAAATTTGTTTGCTTGAATTGGATTGAAATAATAGACATTGAATTAGGCCGTACCTTAACGAAGCAATCAACCACAATCACAAACACAATCGCAGCAAAGATCCCGCCAACTCCTGCTCGCTAATTATGGGCAATTCCATTACAACCGGCACCAACTGCACTTAAAAACGATTGATTTGGGAATGAGCCGCACCGACCACGCACTTACAGTGCAACTGACCTTGCTCCGTACATTAACCAAACCAATTTGAATACGACGACGCGATTCAAAGCTCTAAGAACACCGTGCGAGAATGAGAAATAAAGAGGTCGGACATTTTAAACAGTTACATTTGCTTCACTACCACAAGCAATAATTCTGCTACTGACTTTACCACATTCGTCGCAATAAGTAAATGAATAAGATATAAAATGTTTCACAGATTTACCTAATTTCAAAATCCAACTCATGCTAAAGTTTTAAGTGAATCATATACGTGCCCCCGTTGATCAGTTACCATTTGTAAGGATTTTGCTAATTCAAGACAATAAATTTGAAACAAATTTTAGCTGATTCATCAGCGCAACCAATTTTTGATTCAAATACCTTTTTTAAATGGTTCGCACAATTATTTAACTGATCTAAATATATTTAGTAGGCAGATTAATTAAACTTCGGTCGTTCTTTACGTACTTCAGTAGTTTCAATTCAAGTACGTCAATTTGTTGATACAATGAAAAATATTCAATGTATTCAATAATATTTGTTTCAATTCAGAGCAGAATGTACTTGTTTTATAGGCATGCATTGTTTATGCCTTATTTAATTCAATTTATATGGGGCATCTAATGACTGGTTCTGATTTGTGCAAAATAGTATACAGATCAGCGATAAAAGTATCTCTTTTATAGACTACACTTTCAGCTACTCCGATTTAGGTGAATTGTAGGAATTATTTTTCTCTGTGCAGTTTGTCCATCCATATTTTTTTTTAGTAACAATGGGTTTATTAGTCTATTGCTGCTTGCAAGAGATTTCATTGATCGAAACAGATCGGATGGTTTTCCATCCCCAAGTTCGACTTTGTGAAGGAGAGTATTGAGTCTGGATTCTTCGGAGTCTGTGGTTCTTGAAAGAATAGCTGTTTTGATTATGTGATATTTTTCATCTTGCGGCGGGTTTCGTAAGATGTTTCTCACCATTCTCATGGTTTCTTGTGGTAGGCTATTACAGTTTTTCCGCGACTGGGAAAAACGTATTCAAGAAAAACCTCTCGCACTAGGGGCGGAACGTGGTCTGTCCGGCCAATTCGTGGAGACGGGTCGTGGGCGCCAGTGGTCCGTTGTTGTAGGCCACGCTCCTTCTTACTTTTCCTCGAGCCGGACCACGGGCTCGAAGAATTTTCCTCGCGACAGGAAATAGCGACAAAAAAAAAAAAAAAAAATAACGAGAAGGCTGAAACAACGCTCACAAGAGTCTTCACACTTAAACGTAATTTAGTGAAAAAGCAAGAAAAAATATATATGTACGTGGAATTTGCCCAGCGGCTTTATTTCTCGTACCAACCTAGCTATACGCTACGTTAAAAATGTTCTAATACAGAACATAGCAAAGATCCCTGGCTAAAATTTTACTTGGCTTGTATATCGCTGCTCGTTGGGGGCCCTTTCTGCGACTTTCTGGCGTCTATGATCCACGTCTCGCTGTATCGATTTCCTTGTCTTTGTTCGTTGACGACCGATTCCTCCTCGATGTATTCGCCAGTACCTTCCGGCTCTCGTATTCTCCTTCCTCCGGTTCAGACTCTAACACCACCACTTTTCACCTTCCGGCAGCAGAACAATTCCAAAACCACCAACTCGTGGTACTCAATTTACGTTACACTTATAAGGGAAAGAAAAAAAAACTCGTCACGTCCTATCCGTTTGCTGTTCACTCGATAAAAGAGGACGAGCCGGCTTGGTTTTTCACCAACAAGCTTCAGACCGGAATGTTTCGGCGGCAGGTGATCTCGTAGGTGGGTGAAGATCCTGTGCAGCCGATGTAGTATCTCCAGTCGCTGACGGGGTACTTGAGAGCGAGTGGAGCGCGTTTTTAGGGAGCTGTTTTCAGCCGACCACACCAGCCGTTGAAACAGATGAGGGAATTCGTGTATCTTAATGGTTGTAAAGATACACGAAATTAAGGTTATTGGATTGGGTAGGTTGTTAACGAGTAATACGTACAAGTTAAAAGTTTGGGTGGAAGTGTTTTATTTCATATATCTTAATGCTACTTATTACAAAAAAATGCTTATCATCTAGTTCATAATTCATTAACCTTTAACATATATAAAAAATGTTTATCATCACAAAATAATATAAAATCGTTATAATAAAAAATTTGCTTACATGAGTTAATTATGAGAAAAAACTTTCGTGCAAGAAGTGCAATGTGTGCGAAATAAGTTGAATGATGGTTTTTCGTATGTGCGATCATTCAACTTATTTCGTACGGAAAAGTGTAAATATCGCAAAATGGATGGTTGCGCTTAACCGAGGCTGTTTAAGTTGATTGACCTATGTTCAGCTTGTGAACAGGAATCCTTAACGGCTTTCTTTGGCCTTGAGAGGCTTTTTTCCAATTTTTCAAATGTGGTTGTTGAACATTCCTCCTTTTGTTTTCATTTCAGGTCTGAGCTTAGTTACGGTGGAACCGTAACAAGGCAAGCTACCAAATGTTGATATTTAGTGTTTGAGGAGGTACTGCCCTTTATGGGAAATTGGTTTTCTATTTGTACGAACCAAAGGTCCGGGTCACTACTCCAAAAGGGAGGTAATTTTAAGGTATCTACTTGAAACGAGTTATGCTCCACGATCGTTTTTGTGTTTGGGTCAGTTTTGTCGGAAACGTTTGTTTCTTCGTTCATGTTTTTTGGTTTGTAGTTGACTTTGTGGAAATAAAAAGAAAAAAAGAGAGAAAAAAAAATGATTTGAATATGAAAATGATTCATAAAATGATTTGAATATGAAAATGAACCAATAATGGTTTTCACAGCTGATTTCAAAAATGGCGAAAAAATTAAATCTCTAAAAAAAATTAAAAATAAAAGAAATAAATAAATAACCTAACCTATGTTTTTCCTTTTGCGATTTGTTGTCTTCGCTGCGAAAATGATGAGAAACATACAGGTGGTCCTAATATGGCTTGCTGTAACTTGCGGGCTGCTGCTAATTTCTGCTTTTCGACACCTAACTGATGGAATATTCCGAATGACATTCAACGAGCTGTCATTTGTCATTTAGACAAATGTTAGAATTTTTTCATGTTGGCATATTGGTATGATTGTTTCGAAAAATTTCGAGCATTACGCCGGTACGGGAGGGCAATACTTTCAGTCCCGTTTTATTAACAAGGCAAAACCGCTCACAGTTACTCCACATTATATATCCTCCTTGGGGTATACTTGTGATTTTTTCCGATGCGTAAACATTGATCAAATATATCCACATTTTTCGCATGTGTTTCCCGATTCGTAACCTATACAACAACATGAAAAAAAATCTTCTGACAACAGCGGCAACAGATTCTTCTTCAATCAAATAGAAACAACTTTCAGGAGTTTTGAGGAAATTTAAAGCAACTTGTGCATCAACACCAATGCTAAGATAGTTGCAAATGTAAATAGTATGAAGATAACAAGACAAATAAAACTGATTCAACTTGTTCGCAGCTTTGTTTTGACAGTTTCGGAAGGCAATCAGCCGCTCGGAACGTTTCAACCAACTTGATAGGCAAAATGCAAAAATGTACTTAAAGCGTTTTATTGCTGTAATGTTTGATTAAAGCGCTTATTTTTTCGATAGATATATTTATTGTATAATAAACGAACTCGACGATGCGGCGGCCACCAGATGAGTGCCATTAAACGTTACGAGAGCTGTCGCATCGGATCACGGTAAATAATCGGTTACAAAACTCGATATAAATAATAATAACTGGGGGGACGGGCGTATGGGTGAATCCTCGTGCATGTGTGGACAGGGTTTTATTCTGCGTTCGCTGCAAAATGCTTGGTGCTACATCACCTTCCTCCTAGCTGAGGCGTGATATGTTAATTTATTTAATGTTTTTTTGTGTTGTTTCTATTTTAATTCATATAATTCAATTTTATAATAATGTTCTAATGATTATAGGATATAATTGTTAATGTTGCTGTATCGATTTTATTTAATTTTAATTGATATAATTCAATTTTTATAATAATGTTCTTATATTTTATAGGATATAATCTAATTCTTAATTAATTTTTTTTTTTAAAATATTTTATTTTAAATTTATAAAAAAAATTTTAGATAATTTACGAAATGTATTTTTTGCGTTATTTGTTTTGTTTATAATGATTACTATGGTATTTAGCAAAAGAAATAATAAATAATGGATTTTAATTATGAAAAATTAACTTTTTTATTTGAATTTTCATTATTGGATTCTATTGTAAATGCTGGTTTTAATCTATCTATTGATACCGATATGTTTTTATTATTTTTGTTAATTACGAATTGATTTCGAAATTTTCGTATTACTTGGTAAGGACCTTGATATGGAGTTTTAAACCGGGCTTGATGCCTTCTACTCTGACGAAGACTTGGTTGCAATTGTGTAAATTTTTGGGTACATAAGACGGTGTGTATGATTTTCTCGTCTCTGTAGGTTTCAATTGCGAAATTCGATAGCGAAGTTTATTAATGTAGTTGCTAGGGTCGTCATAATTTGTTTGTGTATCGCTTATGAAGAATTCTGATGGGAGTTTGAGAGGTTCTCCGTAAACTAGTTCAGCTGGTGAACAATTTAAGTCCTGTTTGAAAGTAGCACGAATTCCTAATAGAATGATTGGCAGCTCTTCACTCCAATTGCTATTGCTACCAAGACATTTGAATGAGGTTTTTAATTGTCGATGGAATCTTTCAACAAGGCCATTTGATTGCGGATGATAAGCCGTTGTTCGTATTCGATGAGATCCGAGAATTTTCGATAATTCATTAAACAACTTTAACTCGAATTGTGAGCCTTGATCTGTTGTGACTTGAGCGGGAACACCAAATCTACTGATGTATTTTGAGAAAAATGTTTTAGCTACTGTTGTTGCTGAAATATCTTTTAATGGATATGCTTCTGGCCAGCGTGTGAATCGATCTACAATAGTTAGAATGTATGTATATCCGTTAGAAAATGTTAAAGGTCCCACTATATCCATGTGGATATGTTCGAATCTTTTTTTAGGAAGACTAAAATTTTCTAGCGGTGCCTTTGTGTGTCTATTTATTTTGGATCGTTGGCAGGCAACACACGCTTCGGTTCATTGCTTTATGTCCGAATTCATTTTGGGCCAAAAATATCGCTCTGAGATCATTTTGCGTGATCCACGAATGCCTGGATGCGATAATGAATGTAAAGAGTCGAATACTGCTTTTCTTAGTTCTGATGGAACATAAGGTCTAGCTTGTTTTCCAGACGTTTCACATCACAATGAGTCTATAAGCGTTGGCATAGTGCGTTTTTCTAAAATGAATTTTGATTTTCTTGTATTAATGTTGGATTGTAGCGACTTGAGTTCTTCGTCAAGTTTTTGACTTGATACTAGTTCTTCTAGCGTTATTTTGGTTTGGTGTATTGTGCAAACAGGAATCTCACTACGCGACAGAAGATCCGCGACGACATTTTCACTACCCTTTATGTGACGGATATCGCTAGTGTATTGCGCGATATAGTCAAGATGACGGGTTTGCCGTGGACTTCGTTCTGTTTTAGAAGATAATGCAAATGTGAGAGGTTTATGGTCTGTGAATACTATGAATGAACGACCTTAGTAGTGGGTATATGGGGGTTCTGGCTCACTTTGACCTTTGACCTTGACCTTTGACCTTGACCTTTGACTTAGTGGGGATCCAAACCGGTAGTTGGACTTCAAGAAGGCTTTCGCTGTTTCTTCAGAGATGGCAGTAGCAGTATCCCTAAATGACTTTTTTTTTGAAATGCCAAGATTGATAAGATTTGTACGAATTATGATTCATATATGATGAAATTGATATTTACATTGACAGGAATAAACACGAATTGTAAACAATTATATTTTTAGTTGGACTTTAAGAATGCTTTCGTTGTTTATATTGTGAAATAGGTTGTGCTCAGCATATATAGTTGTATGGAAGAGTTTTGTTATGAATTAGTAGAGATAAGAGATTTACGTATTAGGTTTCATATATGATGAAAATTGATAGATTGTGTGTATGGAGATTGTTATTGTTATTAATAGCGTGATATTATTTGATGACGTCATCATCGATTAGGAATAATTCTTTCGAATTGTTTATGGGTTAGAGTATTCGTTTGATATATGTAGATAAGAGTTTTTTGTTATGATAGGTTGTTTACATTTTTTGTATGGAATTTTTTGGTTTACGAGTGAGATTGGTCTGAAAATTTCACCTCAATTCGCCAACATATATGATCATTTTTTTTGATGAACGAGTTCAAGGTCTAAGATTTGTATGAAAATAACTTGTATTTGTGGTAGATGAAGCACTTGTATGGTTACATGGATATAACGCTGTTATGCGATAGGGGTAAGCTTTGTATGGGATGTTAGTTAGTGATGATGTACTGACGTTCCATGGCGTCATCAATTAGGGTTGCCATAAGGTCATCGATTATAGTTTCATGACGTCATCATCAATTGGGGTTGCCATAATGTCAAAAAAAATAAAAAAAAAAATAAAAAAAAAATTAAAAAAAAATAAAAAAAAATCAATAAAAAAATAAAAAAAAAAAAAAATCATAAATTTACAGATTCGCATGACAATGTTCCTATGTCTAATACTGATAAATCCGATTAATGGGCTATTTAACGTACACGAACTGACAGGATTTACGGAAATACAACTTAACAAAGTAGAAATAGTGACCAAAGCAAATATTTTACCGGATGTTGAGGTAGTTTTGAGGTATTAATTGATGGGGAAATCTCGGAATAAAACAAATTTTGGTGTACAAGTTTTTATTAAATATTCAAGCATTATAAGAGCTTAAATTTTATTTTGATTACATAATTGAATTTTCTGAAGTAAAATAGGTCTTAGTAATTGCTCCAATTTTAAGATCCTTCGTTGAAACCTTAGTCGGTCTAATACACAGCTCTGCCAATTACCCTTTCTACTAGTTCTATATGCATACTCCCAGACAATTATGTATTTAACGGAAACATGATCAGAAAATCTAACATGTCTAAGATCTGCAGATGACATCGTATAGGTTGACGAACTCGATTGAATTCTGTGTGAATTAAAGAAAATATATATAGATAGATAAGAGTTTTGTTATGATAGGTTGTTTATATTAATAGGAATAAACACGATTGTGCGTTATCAATTACTTTTTTTTGGGTTTTGAGTTTTTAATTTGTATAAAAAGAACGGTAAAATTGATTTAAGAATTAAAAAACAACTACAACACTAGAATATACAGCCAACCAACCAACTATAAAGCTATACAACCAACTATACAGCTATACAACCAACCAACTACACAGCTATACAACCACACAGCTGTACAACCAACTATACAGCTATACAACCAACCAACTATACAGCTGTACAACCAACCAACTATACAGCTATACAACCAACCAACTACACAGCTGTACAACCAACCAACTATACAGCTATACAGCTATACAACCAACCAACTATACAGCTGTACAACCAACCAACTATACAGCTATACAACCACACAGCTGTACAACCAACTATACAGCTATACAGCTATACAACCAACCAACCAACTATACAGCTATACAACCAACCAACTATACAGCTGTATAACCAACTATACAGCTATACAACCAACCAACTATACAGCTATACAACCACACAGCTGTACAACCAACTATACAGCTATACAACCACACAGCTGTACAACCAACTATACAGCTATACAACCACACAGCTACACAACCAACTATACAGCTATACAGCTATACAACCAACCAACTATACAGCTATACAACCAACTATACAGCTTTACAACCAACCAACTATACAGCTGTACAACCAACTATACAGCTATACAGCTATACAACCAACCAACTATACAGCTGTACAACCAACCAACTATACAGCTATACAACCACACAGCTGTACAACCAACTACACAGCTGTACAACCAACTATACAGCTATACAGCTATACAAGCAACCAACTATACAGCTATACAACCAACCAACTATACAGCTATACAACTATACAGCTATATAACTACACAGCTGTACAACCAACTATTCAGCTTGTAACGGAAAAAGCTCTGGAGGACGTGGGAACGGCGTATGAAGCCGTTGGTTATCCTCACGCAGAATTCCTTCCGCCAACAGATTTTAGCGGTTTATTCCTCGATACGGAGCGCGATTTTTGCCGGCTAGCTGGAACGTGGTAGTGGGATTACCGAGGAATTATTTATCCGCTCTTGTAACGCGCTACACATAGAAACACATGACCGGTCACCTGTCGAACTCACATTTCTTTATTCAACCCGAACCGGAAAGCGAAGCGAATTATGCTCAGATCACCATGAGGAGGCTTATCCTGCGGAGCCCCAGAGCGAACTCTCTACTCACTATTCATATTTAAACTTTTTTCGGGATTTCTAAGGAAAAAAGATTAGACACCGCGAAACGAAAAATTAACCTTTCCTTTTTTCGACTGTCGCCGAGTTTGCACCTGCGGAAACAATCACAAGAATCTTTACACAAAAAAAATAAGAAGAGAAAAGAAATTTATGCAGGCACAATTCAAAAATTTTTATTCGCCAAATTTTTCTTAAACAAAAACCTGATTTGGGGCCCCCCCCCTTTTCTGATGCGGAGCGTCGTCCCACGGCTTATCGCTTCACGGAGAATTCTTGCACGTTCGTTTATTTTTCAAGATCTGCGGCGGCTGCTCGGATCGACTTGCACTTGAACACCTTTTTTTTTAAACACTGTGCCAACTTGCACACTTGTAATGAATTTTTTTTTTTTTGTAAACTCAAACTCGAGGTTTCTAATTTTTCGTCCTCCTCGGACCACTTTTCAAAAGCTAATCCCCAGGATTTTTTTTCCTCGTTCGCTTCACGAAAAACTTGTAACAGTTTTTTCCTCCGATCAAGCCGTTTTTCGCTTTCCCAACAGATGGCGTTAACGTCGTTTGATTGTTTCCCCATATTATTGATTTAATTTAATATTATTATTTTTTTCTAACAAATTGAGGCAATTACTTTGTTTCAGGTGCAAACTCTTTGAAACCACAAAATAGAAGAAAATAAAGATGAAAAATTCTGCCTCAAGAAATCCAAAAAAATTTAAGTAAAAGAAATCCGAAATAACGTACGAAAAAAAAACACTGCTCTGTTCCATTTTGCAACAATCGTGGGGACGACCTCGACCCAGGACGAAATGGTCTCATGCTCTAAGCCGGGCAATTTAAAGACGAGGGATAAAAGAAATAATAACAATAATGAAAAAATAAAAAAAAATATACTACTTATGTATATATATATAAAAAAAATATAAATTAAATGTAGACATAAATAACTATAGTTCTCAAAATTTTTAGGTTTTAATGTCCTTGCAGTGAAATATTCCTACTCGTTGTCCATTGTTATCTTCCAATTCGTATGATACGTTTCCTATCCGTCTCCGTACACGGACTTTATTATATTTGGGAGCTAATTTAGCGGAAAACTTATTAACCGCGTCACTTTGGGAATAGTTACGTACATATACAATTTGACCAACTGAGAATTCGCGGTCTCGACTACGAAGATTATAAGTGTGCGCGCTTCTCTTATACGCTTGGTCTAGGTGGGTCTTCACTGCTTCTTGTATCAGACGCATTCGATCAATATGAGATTTGAACTGAATATCAGCATCTGACAAACAGCTCAAGTTACGCAACAACTTGTAATCTGAACCATGTGAAATATAGTTGTATCCAAACATGAGGAAGTGTGGAGGGAATTTCGTCGACTCATGAGTTGTATTTCGCACTGCAGCTAAAATCTGGGGTAAATTCTCATCCCATAAACGATGATCCCTGCCGAGATAAGCTCTAATACCAACTAGTATAGATTGATTAACTCGCTCTGAGGCATTCGATTGTGGTGAATAAATAGGAGAGAAAATATGTTGAACTCCATAGCCTTGCAAGAATTCAGAAAATGATTTGGAAGTAAACTGGGAACCATTATCAGAATGTATCAATTCGGGTACTCCATACACTAAAAACACTTCCGTTTCCAAGAAATGTATGACTTTCTTAGCAGTTGCTTCTGAAAATGGTTTTAGCCACACATATTTGGAGAAATGATCAAGGACAATGAAAATGTACCGATTTCCACTTCGGGATCTAGGATATGGGCCTAAAAAGTCTATATAAAGGCGTTGCAAGGGTCGCTCGGTTTCTGGCTTGTTGCCCATAGGAGGTTTCATAATACGGTTAGGAGGCTTTATCATTTTGCAAGTCTCGCAACGACCAATGTATTGACTCACTTGATGATGCAGTTTTGGCCAGTAGTAATAGCGTTTAAGCAACTCTACTGTCTTGGCTAATCCACAATGTGCTGATGTAGGAGGAGAGTGTGTATCGGCGATTAGTGATTCCGTTAATGAAGAAGGAACCCAAAGCTTGGCTTCAGGTATATCTTTAAGCCAGGATGTTTCTGAGTTCCCTTGTATTACGTAGATCTTAGAATCAATTACACGCAAATTCTCAAATCTGTCAGGTTCTTTGAGAATTTCCTGCACTTTCTCCACATAGTCAGGATCTTTGAAGGCTGCTGAATTAACATCTATGGTAATCGCCGAGACATTGACCAAGTCTGAACTAAAAACACGCGATAAAGCATCAGGTACGACATTTTGCGTGCCCTTTCGGTATTCGATATGGAACGTAAATGATTGAAGTTTTAAACTCCAGCGCGCTAATCTTCCTGATAGATCTTTCTGCTCCATCAACCATTTCAGACTGGCGTGATCTGTTATGATCGTAAACTCCAGACCCTCAATGTATGCTCTAAATCGCTTAACGCTTTGCACAGCAGCTAGACACTCTAATTCAGTGACACTATAATTTTTCTGTGCGGCATTGAGTTTGGATGACATATAAGCGATAGGGTGTTCTTCACCTGCTTCAGATTTTTGGAAGAGAACGCTTCCAATTCCGGTCGCACTAGCATCACATTGTATGAAAAATGGCTTGGAAAAATCGGGATTCACTAAAACCGGTGCGGAAGTCAGAAGCGTTTTAACATTTTCGAAGGCAACATTAGCCGCATCATTCCATTGAAAAACTCGCTTGCCTTTCAATAAATCAGTGAGTGCGGAAGCAACAGACGCAAAATTTGGTATGAATCGCCTGTACCAGCCCGCCATACCCATAAATCTCCGCACGTCCTTAGCAGATTTGGGGACTGGATATGTCGTGATGCCGGAGATTTTCTCTGGATCCGTTTTTAGTATTCCGTCACCAACCACATAGCCCAGATATCTGATCTCTTTCATCAAGAATTTGCTTTTCTCGATGTTTATCGTGAGATTTGCAGCTATTAAAAGACTGGAAACCTGACGTAGGAGGTCGAGATGTTCTTCGAAACTACTTGATGTTATAAGCAAATCGTCGAGATAAACAAATATCCGGTCATGCAGCTGATGCGGAATAACTTTGTGCATCAAACGACACATAGTCTGCGGGGCATTGCAGAGACCAAAAGGCATGACGGTGAACTGGTACAAAGGACGACCAGGTACCGTAAAAGCAGTCTTGTCGCGCGAAGCAGGGTCAAGGGGAATTTGCCAGAAAGCATCCTTTAAATCCAAACTCGTGATGAATCTGGTTGCTTGCAGTCGGGCTAACAGACCATCAATGAGGGGTAAAGGGTACGCATCCTTGATCGTGACTTCGTTCAGACGGCGGGCATCTAAGCATAGACGAGCCTTTCCATTTGCTTTCCGTACAATTGTAACCGGAGAACACCAAGAACTGTTACTTTCTTCTATGACGCCCAGTTCTAACATCCGATCTAGTTCATCGTACAGCGATTTCTGTACGGCAGGGGAAACGGCGTAGTGTCTTTGCTTCAAAGGTTTAGCTGAACCTACATCGATAATGTGGCTGAGTAAAGTAGTTTTACCCAAACCGCACTCATTAAACGAAGGAAAGCTTTGAATAACAGTTGCAAGCTGCTGCTGTTCGGTCGCCGTCAATTGGTGGTAAAGTTTGTCGACTGACTCAGTTGTACACTGCAGTTCGTCTATATGCGATGGAACTAGTTGGAATGTATCCCAAAAATCGATTCCAAGATATACGGGGTTAACCAGTGAAGGGACCACCAAGAATCTAATCGATCGGGTTTTGCCATTGAAGGTCACTTGAGCGTTTACGTAACCCAAAACTTTATTTTTCTCACCACTAGCTGTGGTTACTTGCATTTTGAGTGAATGCAACGGAAGAGATAGTTTTTGGATAGTGTCAATAGCGCCTGCTCCTAATATACTAGTAGTTGCTCCACTGTCCAACAGTCCTCGTAATATTTGTCCCTTAATGGTTATATCGGCATACGGTCGATTATCTCCAGGTACATGTAAGAATGATTCCAAGCAAGCTAGTTTGAGTTGACGTCTCAACAACCAATATCGGCGAGACCGATCTAAACGACGATTGAAAGATGATTTTGTTGCGAAAGAGTTAGGTATATGTTGCGAAAGAAATGAAGATTGAGAAAGTGTTTCGTCGTCAGAATCTATTTCATCCTGCGTAGTTCGGGATCCGTGTTCGACGCTGTCTCCGAAGTATTCCGAGCTGGACCTCTCCATGCTGAAGTGTGGTTGGTCCTCTGATGATCCACACTTCTCGATTGGTTTCCCGATGACCGAGAACGACACTGGATACAATTGGGCTTTAAAACATTCTCTGCTCCGCATCCAAAACAAAAGATATGGGTAACAGGCTTTACGCAATCAGGGAATAAATGACCTAAATCATAGCAATTCCAGCACATGACATTGCTATTCATTGGAGCCTGTTTTTGTACTTGTGGTCGAGCGTGTTGGAGAATCGAGACTTTTGGTTCATCAAAAACTGGTGGTAGATCGAATTGCACTTCATGAACTTGTCTACGCACTGAACAGTTTGCATCTGCGTCAAAACCAATCCTCTTCCAAGTAGACTCTATTGCCGTACACTTGCGAATAAGCTGCTGTACTGATTGAAATTCCTGTCCGGCTAAATGAGCTTGATGTCCAGGACGCATATTTCGCAATAGGATTTGCATTAAAGACTCATCCGAAAGAGGTACAGACAGCTGTAAGGATAATTGTTCGATTGCATCGACGAACTCTACAAATGATTCCTTCGACTTTTGGAATCGTGCATCCATGGTTCGGCGGACATCCAAATCGGTGTTTTGATCGCCATAACGTTCGCGCAAGGCAGCACATAAGTGTAGCCAATTTGGGGAAGGAGTTTTTTCTTGGTACTTCCAGTACCAATCTAACGCACTACCCTTCAATAGCAAGTACAAACCATTAACCAAATCACCTTGTGACACATCGTTGGAAACAGCTAGGGTTTCCACACGGAAAAGAAAACGTCCTATGTTCAGACCAGACACAGCACCATCAAACACAATTCCCCACTTAGACATCGGAGTACGCTGTTTTTCATGCATTGAAGGTATGGTACGTGTTTGAAACACTGAGCCTCTATGAGTGCTACTAAGTAACGAGTGTGGGACGTTTGGCACGCCTTGAGGGAGTGTTGCCCGTTGCTCAATGAAAGTGGAAAAGTCATTGGTATGAGAAATCGTAGGGTTGGTTAGGTTGGAAAGATTTATCTCATCAATTTTTTGATAAAAAGTGTTATTGTCTATATTTTTGATATCGACAACCAGCATTTGCAACGCATTTATCACATTCAATGCGTCTTTAGCAGCAGATCGGACACTCGCTACTGAAGCATAGCTCGTGAGCCAACCAAAACGTCTAGCATAATGGGCTAATCGTGTCTGGAAACATTCAATACCAGACAGTTCCAATTCAACGTTGTTTTTAAGCAACTTAATGGAGTTTGCAATTTGTTGAACTTTACTACAACACGTAGTGAGCTCCTCTTGAGGATTATCCGCAATCCTTTTCGGCAAGCGACCAGGTTGAAGAAACGGTTTTTCTTCCTCTAAAACTAACCTAGCTTTCAACTCATCGTATTGACGCAAGGCATTACCAGTTATTTCTCGCATAAGGCATTCCATCTGGAATTCCTCAGGCTCCAAATGTGATATGTTGAATGAAGTCATATTTGCAGCAAGGAGCAAAAATCCACCAAACAAGAAAAAGGAAAATCAAATGTATATGTAAGTAAAAATATAAAGATAAAAAAAAATATCAAAGTTCCAAAATTCCAAATATAAAAAAATTCAATATAAATATATGGAAATGTATTTACGCAACATACGAGGAATATTGACAACGAGCGAAAAACAAGATAAATGGATACGAGATTCTATAGTGTAATTATGTATGTACCACAGAAATAATAAAAAAAAATCCAGAATATAATAAATAATAATGTTATTATTTATTTTCTTTTCCACTTTTGTTGCAAGGTAACAGGGAATTAAATCGTAATAATATCAGAAACAAGGCGATATATGTACAATAAAAAGAAAGAAATGAAAATTCCGGAACTCCGCTAGAAAAAGCACACCTCATTTGGATCTTTCCAAGCATAATTCGTGTAGGTGCGAAAATGTCAAGGAAGAAAAATAATAGTACCAGTGAGTTCAACAAATAACCAATCGATTACGTAGTAGGAATGGGATAAAGGAATGAAACATCGAGAAGATTATTATAAGTTATGTTTAACATGAACAAGAATGACGGAAGTTTCATCAATGTGGTTCCTTTTATTCGCCGAATTTATTCGAAAAGTTGACTGAAATTACAACTGACGGAGCCGGTCCGGATAAAATTCGCAAGAAACCAAATCGGAAACTAGTTGCAAGACGCGATACTAAGGAATGATGTCGCTAACAACAGTATTCGAAGATTGTCGGTCAATCACGCAAAAAAAAACTGCAGATAACTGCCGCGGGCATCATTCCTTCGTAATACTATGAGAAGTTTGAAAAGTATGATCACAAGCTTATTGGTGTTCCAAATGAACTAATCAGGCACTGAAGGTGCGCTTGGATTTCCTTCATTATATGCAAAAACGCCCGACATGAATTATAATACTTGTACTATCGACGTTAGACGGAAAAAAAATTCTTAAAAGAAATTATATGAATTAAGAGAAAATGTATAAGGAAAACGAGAAAAAAAATGTTGCCAAAATTATAAAAAAAATTGTTCAAGTTTGCCTGCCATAGCCGTGAGTTATAGAGACAATTCAATCCTACAGAAAATTAGGTCATGCCTACTTAGAGCAGCACTTTGTATAAAACCCCCAAATATGTCGCACAATAGGAGGAAAAATGAATTTCTATCCAATAAAAAGGTTTTTTATTTATGCTAAAACGTTATGGGTGGGTCTTATTTAACAGAATAAAAAAAAATGAAATATGAAATTGGCCTTTTGAGCAGCTTGTGTAAACAACAAAAATTTAATAAAATGGCTGTGAGGTATTGTTATATAGTATATAGCATAATGCAGGTAGCAAAAAAATTTTCTAAGGTTTTTTTTTTTTTTATTTTTTCTAATAACCAAACCAAATCAATCGTTATATTAGTTAAAATTATAATGAAGTCTATTGAAGACAAGGCCATTTCTTTAGCAAGTACACAAACCACAAAAGTTAAATTTTTCAAAATTTACGAGAACTAGAGCTTATTTTTCCCTAGTTCATGAATGAATCTTGGTAAAGTACTAAGGCTTAACCAAAAAGAAATTTTCTGCTCTCGAGAGAAATTATGAATGAAAAGAATGATTTTATAAAAATGACCTGCTATATTGGCCAAAAATTCAACTGAAAAGCTTTAACGTTCTTTGCTTGAACTAAACTAGCTGAGTTCTGCTAGCCTGGTATTTAACGTCTTCAAATTGGTCCAGATTTTTATGAAAAATCTAAAGAATGTAAAGGTAATTGAATGTATGTAGATTTTTATTTCAAGAAATGGTACATGAGTTAACATGTTTCAGTTGTTGGAGAAAAATAATTAAAACAAAATTGGTTTATCAAAAGTTAAGACTGAAAAGAAATATTTAAAGTTGGATTTCGAAGAAAAATGTAAAATATGCGGCTTGAATGCATTGAACAATGCTGGTAAGCTATTGCTCGAACAAATCATGAAAAATGTTCATAAATTTCGTGACGTGGGAACATTTTTAAAATATTCACGAAGAGAAAAAAAAAAATTATTAAGCAAAAAAAAACTTGCAAAATTTTCGGAATTTGCACTGTGTTAGAGGACGTTAACCTTAAGCCAGCATCATTGGAAAAATGCGCGGGACTTTTCACAGTTTGGCGTCATAGCGGAAAAACGGGTTCGCGAAAGTTCAAAAATCGCAAAGTTTTCACTTTTTTTGCATTTTTATAACGCATGTTCAAAATTTATTATTCACACTTTAATCCGCGACTCTGAAAATTTTTGTAAGCTAAAATGATGGGATAGGAAGGAAAAATTAACGAATGCCGAATTACAACAATTGGGCGCCACTGTAACGGAAAAAGCTCTGGAGGACGTGGGAACGGCGTATGAAGCCGTTGGTTATCCTCACGCAGAATTCCTTCCGCCAACAGATTTTAGCGGTTTATTCCTCGATACGGAGCGCGATTTTTGCCGGCTAGCTGGAACGTGGGAGTGGGATTACCGAGGAATTATTTATCCGCTCTTGTAACGCGCTACACATAGAAACACATGACCGGTCACCTGTCGAACTCACATTTCTTTATTCAACCCGAACCGGAAAGCGAAGCGAATTATGCTCAGATCACCATGAGGAGGCTTATCCTGCGGAGCCCCAGAGCGAACTCTCTACTCACTATTCATATTTAAACTTTTTTCGGGATTTCTAAGGAAAAAAGATTAGACACCGCGAAACGAAAAATTAACCTTTCCTTTTTTTCGACTGTCGCCGAGTTTGCACCTGCGGAAACAATCACAAGAATCTTTACACAAAAAAAATAAGAAGAGAAAAGAAATTTATGCAGGCACAATTCAAAAATTTTTATTCGCCAAATTTTTCTTAAACAAAAACCTGATTTGGGGCCCCCCCCCTTTTCTGATGCGGAGCGTCGTCCCACGGCTTATCGCTGCACGGAGAATTCTTGCACGTTCGTTTATTTTTCAAGATCTGCGGCGGCTGCTCGGATCGACTTGCACTTGAACACCTTTTTTTTTAAACACTGTGCCAACTTGCACACTTGTAATGAATTTTTTTTTTTTTGTAAACTCAAACTCGAGGTTTCTAATTTTTCGTCCTCCTCGGACCACTTTTCAAAAGCTAATCCCCAGGATTTTTTTTCCTCGTTCGCTTCACGAAAAACTTGTAACAGTTTTTTCCTCCGATCAAGCCGTTTTTCGCTTTCCCAACAGATGGCGTTAACGTCGTTTGATTGTTTCCCCATATTATTGATTTAATTTAATATTATTATTTTTTTCTAACAAATTGAGGCAATTACTTTGTTTCAGGTGCAAACTCTTTGAAACCACAAAATAGAAGAAAATAAAGATGAAAAATTCTGCTTCAAGAAATCCAAAAAAATTTAAGTAAAAGAAATCCGAAATAACGTACGAAAAAAAAACACTGCTCTGTTCCATTTTGCAACAAGCTATACAACCACACAGCTGTACAACCAACTATACAGCTATACAACCAACCAACTAGACAGCTGTACAACCAACCAACTATACAGCTATACAACTATACAGATTTACAACCAACTATACAGCTATACAACCAACCAACTATACAGCTATACAACCACACAGCTGTACAACCAACTATACAGCTATACAACCACACAGCTACACAACCAACTATACAGCTATACAGCTATACAACCAACCAACTATACAGCTATACAACCACACAGCTGTACAACCAACTATACAGCTATACAACCAACCAAATATACAGCTGTACAACCAACTATACAGCTATACAACCAACCAACTATACAGCTGTACAACCAACTATACAGCTATACAACCAACCAACTATACAGCTATACAACCAACCAACCAACTATACAGCTATACAACCAACCAACTACACAGCTATACAGCTGTACAACCAACTATACAGCTATACAACCAACCAACCAACTTGTAATCACATTGATTCTCGAATAATCAAAAAAAAAATCTATACTTTTTTCCCTACAACACTCAGCAGTAATGTTTCTAAATTTATGCAATATTAAGTACAACTATAATCAGACTTTGATTCGGTGAAATGTTTAAAATTTCTATAAATATGCAAGAATTGCGAATTTTTGCTTAGTCATATCATAATCAGCATGTCGATGACTTTGACCTTGGATGGAAATACTTTTATCTTAAACGCAGAATATTTTCCTCTATTTCCTCTCTGTTGGAATATGTAAAGTTGACGATATTGTAGAGTTGAATACAATTCAAATGTAGTGTAATTTAAAAAAAATAGAAAATAAGAAATTGGCTTTATGTGCTGAAAAATGTAAAAAAAGGTTTCTAATTGTGATTGAAACAAAGCTGTTATATATTAAGAATTATTTTTATTATTATCTTAAATTCTAAATATCACAATGTCTCTTTTATCATCTAAATGGCTTAAAGCTATCTCATTAATACATGCAGTATAAATTTTATATAACTTAGACCTAAATATATACATATTTTATTATTATTTTAAATTTAAATTTTATAATGCCCCCATGCATATGTACTAATTTTATCTTCCTTAATTAGTCTCTTATCATCTAAATGGCTTAAAGTTATCTTATTAATACATTCTGTATAAATTTTATGAAGCTTAGATCTAAATATATACATATTTCCTCTAAAAATTTTCTCCCTATATAAACATTCTCTATAATTGTCTATTGTCAATATGTCTGTTGCAGTCTTTTTAACACCTTTGGCCTTTTTTATAGTTTTACTATTATCTATACTTATAGAATACATTTTCGATCGTAACCCTATAAATTCCTTTAATATTTTTTCCGTGCGTCTCGTCTTTCATTAGTCCTAATATTTTGCAATTTTTCAAAGGAATGTTATAGGGATTGTCTTTCGAATATTCTGAAGTATCAAAGTGTCTGTCAATGTCGTCTAAAATGTCTGTGTAAAAATCGTCTGTCTGAATTGTATAAATAAATGAATCCGTATCCATATAGTTTAGAAGAACATTGTCCGTGTATTTGGGTTTTATGTAGTTGTAGTGGAAGTCGTACATCTTTAGCTTGGAAATATCAAGAACGGTAAAACCTAAATAAATTGGCTTATCATAGCACACATTTACTCTATCCATCTGAATGACAACCATGGTTTCCGAAAATATAGCTACACTATGAAAGTTTGGTTTGGCTATAAGAGCGCGGGCACCTAAACTTCTTCCCTTACTCTCCCATTTTGTAACTAATTTTACATCTTTCCTGTTTTCCACATTCTCCATCGTTTTCCCGTATACCGCGTTGTTTAATAATTTAAAGAAATTTTTTTCAAATGAATTTGTGCTTTTTGTACGATGATAATTATTCAAATCGATATAACTCTTTAGCCAATCAGACTGTTTAAATTGTAAGATCCTATGAATGCAAACAAGTTTCAAACCATTCTCTAGGCACTGTTGTAGATTCCGATAGTGGATAATATATTTATGTTTGTTTGTTAAATCCGTTATAAGCTTGTTTGTTTTAGAACCGGGTGCTGCTTTGTTTTCTGCACAAAAAGGTAAATCGTTATGATCATTGTGTTTTGAATCGGGATACTCTAAATATATGTATCCAATATCGGAATCCAGCGGAATATTACGAATGTCGATTTCATTGACATTTTGAGCCCATGCGAATGAAGAATGTGGAAGAGGTTGAGACATTGCCCACCCGTACAAGTTATTGGCATCCAAATATGTAATGTATTTTGAGGGTTTCGTTTCATCGAAATTGTCCATGTATTTGTTGTTGGCCACAGAGTGTCGATGCGAACATTGCGTACTACCCCCTCTAATACCGCGTTTAATAAAATTATAAATGTTAATGTCAGTCAAAAGTTCAAGTTTAATGTTTGTTGTTTTTAACATAGCGTCCCACGCTAACCCCGGAGCAGTATAGTATTGACAGGGATCCAGCTCATAGATTTGTTTACAAATTTTTCTGAAATTTTCAAATACGTCCGTTAAAAGCAAAACATCTGTTTTCAAATACAACTCTAAATAATCCCAAAGTGTCTTACAATTAAATTCTTTCCAAACTTTTTGTGCGTGTTCATAATCGATTTCACTGCACTCACTATTTGTTAATTTACTCGCGAAATTTTCCCTTGGTGGCAAACAAACATCATCCAAACGAGTCCACGATTTTATATACTCATAGGGAAATAAGTAGTAGGGATATGGGGGTTCTGGAGCGGAAGTGAAATCGATACTTATCGATTATCGATTATCTATCGATATATTGGTTTTTTTACCTGTCGATATTGGTTTTTTACCTGTCGATATTGGTTTTTTACCTGTCGATATTGGTTTTTTACCTGTCGATATTGGTTTTTTTTTACCTGTCGATATTGGTTTTTTACCTGCCGATATTGGGTTTTTTTACCTGTCGATATTGGTTATTGGTTATAGGTGAGTATAGATAAGAGATTATTGGTTATAGGTGAGTATAGGTATTGGTTATCGGTGAGTATAGATAAGAGATTATTGGTATTGATAGATATTGCTTAATGGGAGAGAGAGAGAGAGAGAGAGATAGTGGATTATTGGTTTAGATGGGGATTTAGATAGTGGATTATTGGTTATAGGTGAGTATAGATAAGAGATTATTGGTATTAATCCATATGGGTTATAGATTAGGGTTTATGTATTGGATATAGATTGGGGTTTATGTATCGGATATAGATTATGTGTATAGAGATTGTTATTGTTACTAATAAAGTGGTATTATTTCATGACGTCATCATCGATCAAAATAAGAATAATTGTTTACAGATAAGAGTTTGTTATGGTTAGTTTTTATATTAGAGATAAGAGAATGTATTATGTTTCATATATGATGATTAGTATTGTGGGTGGTTTTTATTTGAATTAAAATAATTTTTGGTTTAGAGTATTATGTAGATAAGAGAATGGGGTTTTTTTTATTTGAATTAAAATAATCTTTGGTTTAGAGTATTATGTAGATAAGAGAATGTTTACGAATTAGATAATTAGGTTTTATATATGCTAAAATTGGTAATTGAATTCTGTGTGAGTAAAAGAAAATGCCAAGATTGATAAGAGTTGTACGAATTATGATTCATATATGATGATGAAATTGATATTAACAGGAATAAACACGTTTGTTTGTTATCAATTGGACTTTGAACTTTGTGGTTTTATTGCGAAATAATTGTAAGCAAGATACAGACAGGAATAAACATGTTTGCTCGTTATCTTTTTTGACTTTAAACTTTGTGGGTGGTTTTATCGTGAAATAATTGTAGCGGTTGAGAGTGTTCTTTGTAGATTAGAGAACGTTAAATTAATTTTATATGGACTAAAAACGTTTTTTTTTTTTGTGTAGGAGTTTCCTGTGTTGTTTTTTTTTTTGCGATAAGAAGCGTGAGAACATTCAATTTCTTTGTTTGTGGTTTAGAGTATTGGTGTGATATAGATAAGAGATTTAGTATAAAAAGAACAGCAAAAGTGGTCCAAGGAATACAATTCAACAACCAGCCATTAGGTAAGTACATATTATATAAACAAATATTCAAATAATAATAATTTTTTTTTTTCAGATTACAAGACATGTTTGAAATGATGGAATCACAAGCACTATTCGAAGAGATGATTGACGTTGAGGGTTCCGACGCACTTAAAGAATTAAATTCTTTAAATTCCAAGCCGCTCCTTAAAGTGAAGGATATGGAGCCGTATAAGCTATTTAAAATCATTAGCGCAAAGAAATGCAGAACGGAATTTGGAGCAAATATATTACTTGAACTGGAAGATAATGAAGTATTTTTACCATCGAGATATAGTAAATTATCAAACGAGACTTTAGCACAACTCAACACACAAAATTACAGCGTGGCTAGAGGACCCTCAACCGGAAAAAGCCATCAGATGCTCTTTTCATATTACAAGTTCTAATTAAATGACGAAAGGAGAAAAAAAAAAAAAAAAAAAATAATAATAAAATAAAAAACAAAATGTATTTCTAACTAAAATCAATTTTAATAAAATAAAAAATAATTATAAAAAATTTAATAACATGTTATTTTTCTTTGACTTATGATATTTCCATTTCATAAAGTTGTTTAACATTTCTAGCATCGATTATTTCGACATCGGTTTTGTATTCTGCATCCTGAATCCGAATAATTTCCACTTCTCCATTGCTAAGAATTCTTTCTTTCATATATTCGCGATATTCATAGCACTTTATATTCAAAGATTTTCTTTCAAAGTTGCTATCATAAGTACAACGGATTGTAAGTAGCAAGTCGTCTTGGAACTGCAGTTTGAAGTGTCTGTAAAAAGGTCGTTCACTTTCAATAATTCCAGCAATTTCACGTTCTTTTTTAATTAAATCCTGCCTAAAACCCTCAATTGCTTCTTGAATGGTAACGTATTTTTCTTCTGGTGTTGTATTTGTTGTTGTTGTATTTTTTAGTGGTGTTGTAGTAGTTGTTGTTGTTGTTGTTCTCGTTGCTATTCCACTAGAATCTTCCGTTGAGTTGTTCAAGACATTGTTGAATTTTAACAGTTGGAATGATAATCCAATTTGCACTGTCTCATTACTGGGTAGTTTTAATGCAAACTCCAAATTTCCTTTATTTTCAGCATATTCAGATAGTATTATAGGTATTACACCCGGATGAACGGTACTAAATACTGTACACATGAGAAGAACACAAATTATTTCACCACGCATATTGTTGTTTGCTTGTTTTTCTTTTTTTTTATTGATATGAATGTTGGAGCACAGCCGAGATAATACTCTAATTTCAGAAAACAATTGGTTTATATAGTAGTATAATTACGCAACATGACGTAATCCATTAGATTTACACAAAATGACGAAATCAATAAGTAGGTTGTAGTGGGGGGAAAACGCTATTAGTAGTATAATTACGCAACATGACGTAATCCATTAGATTTACACAAAATGACGAAATCAATAAGTAGGTTGTAGTGGGGGGAAAACGCTATTTATTTATAGTATAAATTTGCATGTTTGAGTTAATTTACAGACACTTTTACACAACGCTATCAACTATGGATGGTACAATATGTTTGGTAGACACATTAATTTCACGAAATCGGGAATATTGTATTTGCGGATCGGGATGGTGTTCATTTAGAATTACCAATTTAAAAATATATAATAGATATATGGAGGTATTTATGACTCCCGAAAATGGTATAAGAAATCTTATATTGTCAACGAGAGTTGAAAGGTCCCTCAAAGTTGTCAGTTTGAATTTAAATTTAAACCCTTTCAACACGTTAAGATTGAAGTGCTAGGTAAATATTTTCGTTTTATTTAAAGTAATTTATTCTAAAAACTATACTATTAAGGTGGAGAAATTACGATTGTTGGAAGAGCCATTGATGGTTTCACTCAATATAAAACTCCAATTGGATTCGCACCCGGATGTGCTTTCGCTGATGAAGGTGACTGGATTTCTAAGACAAACACAAAGCGGGAATTGTCGTCTAAAGAAGAAGAAGAATTTAAAAAGAATTTGAGGATAAGAAGAAATGTTTTCAATTCCAAGCGAGTTGTTGACACTTTAACGGAAATGGATTTAATACCACCCCAATAAGTCTTATGAAGCAGTTGAAGACAAATAAAATACTTAGTAAAAGAGAAGCATCCCATCAGTGACGATCACACTTATAAAGCTGAAATAAAAATGGAGTTGGAAAAATACTTTACATTTCTAATTGAATATAATTCCGTCTTGTTGGAAGAACACCGCGAAGAAATTCTAAGAGATATACTATTTTTAATACAATACTACAAAATGGATGAAGCAAATTCAAAATACGGAAGACATTTCGTCAGCTGTCCTTGGTCTAAAGATGACGCAAAATCCGGACCAGATACATGCGCTTGTCATAGTGTTTATCGGAAATACAACAACGTTAAACGACTTATAAAATTTTACACTAGGTTAAGAAATGAAACTTGTAAAGATTGATTTTGTATTTTCCTTTTTATTCAACAATAAAACACCAGAATAAAACTTCATTAGGTTTAGTTAAATTTTGCAGTTTTTTATTATAAAATCCGAATTCTAAATACTTCTTCTTCTCTCTGCTGATGCATCTTAAAGTTAGTGTCCCCATATTGAATTCTTCCAACACTTTATCGCAACATTTATTATATCGCAAAGGTAAAAACAGTCTCATTCTATTCTCCAGTTCTACGACAATAGCTTTTCTATATTTAGAATAAAAGAAAAAATGACATCCATATCTAGAATAAAAGAAAAAAAATATGAAAAAATAAAAATTTTATTATACAAATTAGAGACTTACCGGGGTATCATTCTTTCCCCTGCTGTGATACGGTATCGCTTTCCCAACTTCAAGTCCGACATTTTAATAATAATCAATGCTTTACAATTCGACAGTTCATTGCTAGTTTCCATTGTGTTCTTGTTCTATTTAATATTTTTTTTTCAAGAACTGCTCTATTTATATTAATTTCTTATCACTAACTAATAATTTCCATCCCCTCCTACCAAGTGTACAGCTTTAATACTGCTTTAATACAGCTTTAATACCAGCTTGAAACCAACTAAAAACAGCTTGAAACCAACTTGAAACCAACTAATACCAGCTTGAAACCAACTTGAAACCAACTAATACCAACTTGAAACCAACTAATACCAACTAATACCAGCTTGAAACCAACTTGAAACCAACTAATACCAGCTTGAAACCAACTAAAAACAGCTTGTAACCAACTTGAAACCAACTTGCAACCAACTTGAAACCAACTAATACCAGCTTGTAACCAACTTGAAACCAACTAATACCAGCTTGTAACCAACTTGAAACCAACTAATAACAGCTTGTAACCAACTTGAAACCAACTGATACCAACTTGAAACCAACTAATACCAGCTTGCAACCAACTTGAAACCAACTAAAAACAGCTTGCAACCAGCTTGAAACCAACTAATAACAGCTTGCAACCAACTTGAAACCAACTAATACCACCTTGAAACCAACTAAAAACAGCTTGCAACCAGCTTGAAACCAACTAATAACAGTTTGAAAACAAACAAAAACAGCTTGTAACCAACTTGAAACCAACTAATACCAGCTTGTAACCAACTTGAAACCAACTTGAAACCAACTAATACCAGCTTGAAACCAACTTGAAACCAACTAATACCACCTTGCAACCAACTAATAACAGCTTGTAACCAACTTGAAACCAACTAATACCACCTTGCAACCAACTTGAAACCAACTAATACCAGCTTGAAACCAACTAATAACAGCTTGCAACCAACTTGAAACCAACTAATACCAACTTGAAACCAACTTGAAACCAACTAATACCACCTTGAAACCAACTAATACCAGCTTGTAACCAACTTGAAACCAACTAATACCAGCTTGTAACCAACTTGAAACCAACTTGAAACCAACTAATACCAGCTTGCAACCAACTAATACCAGCTTGTAACCACCTTGAAACCAACTAATACCAGCTTGCAACCAGCTTGAAACCAACTAATACCAGCTTGAAACCAACTAATAACAGCTTGCAACCAACTTGTAACCAACTTGCAACCAACTTGAAACCAACTAATACCAGCTTGTAACCAACTTGAAACCAACTAATACCAGCTTGTAACCAACTTGCAACCAACTTGTAACCAACTAATACCAGCTTGAAACCAACTAATACCAGCTTGTAACCACCTTGAAACCAACTAATACTAGCTTGCAACCAGCTTGAAACCAACTAATAACAGCTTGAAACCAACTTGAAACCAACTAATACCAGCTTGCAACCAACTTGAAACCAACTTATAATCATATTGATTCTCGAATATTTAAAAATCTATCCTTTCTATACAACACTCAGCAGTCATGTATTCTAAAATTTATCCAATATCAAATAAATACAACTACTATATATATAATCAATATGAAGACTTTGATTCCGTGAAATGTTTTAAAAATTTCTATAAATATGCATGATGTGCGATTTTTTTACTTAGTCATATCGATGACCTTGATCTTGTATGCAAACACTTTTATCTTAAACGCAGAATATATTTTTCCTCTATTGGACTTGGTTGACTTTCAAACATACGAATGCTGATAACGAGATTTCCTGTTGGAACATGTAAAGTTGACGATATTGCAGAGTTGAATACAATTCAAATGTAGTGTAATTTAAAAATAGAAAATAAGAAATTGATTGTTATGCTGAAAAAATGTAAAAAAAGGTTTCTAATTGTGATTGAAACAAAGCTGTTATATATTAAGAATTATTTTTTTTTTATTATCTTAAATTCTAAATATCACAATGTTTCTCTTATCATCTAAATGGCTTAAAGCTATCTTATTAATACATATAGTATACATTTTATATAAATATTTTATTATTATCTTAAATTCTAAATTTTATAATGCCCCCATGCATATGTACTAATTTTATCATTCTTAATTAATCTCTTATCATCTAAATGGCTTAAAGCTACCTTATTAATACATTCTGTGTAAATGGTATGGAGCTTAGATCTAAATATATACATATTTCCTCTAAAAATTTTTTCTCTATACAAGCAGTCTCTATAATTATCAATAGTCAATTTGTCCGTTGCAGTCTTTTTAACGCCCTTTGCCTTTTTAATTGTCTTGTCATTGTCGATACTTAGAGAATACATTTTCGATCGTAACCCTATAAATTCCTTGACTATTTTTCCGTGCGTCTCGTCTTTCATTAGTCCTAGAATTTTACAATTTTTTAATGGAATGTTATAGGGATTGTCTTTCGAATACTCTGAAGTATCAAAGTGTCTGTCAATGTCGTCTATAATGTCTCTATAAAAATCGTCTGTCTGAATTGTATAAATAAACGAATCCGTGTCCATATAATTTAAAAGAGCATTTTCTGAATATTTAGGTTTTATGTAGTTGTAGTGGAAGTCGTACATCTTTAGCTTGGAAATATCAAGAACGGTAAAACCTAAATAAATTGGTTTATCATAACAAACATCAACTCTCTCCATTTGAATAGCAACCATTGTATCAGAAAATATAGCTACACTATGAAAGTTTGGCTTGGCTATAAGAGCGCGAGCACCTAAACTTCTTCCCTTACTTTCCCATTTTGTAACTAATTTTACGTCTTTTCTCTTTTCCACATTCTCCATTGTTTTCCCGTATACCGCGTTGTTTAATAATTTAAAGAAATTTTTTTCGAATGAATTTGTGCTTTTTGTACGATGATAATTATTTAAATCAATATAACTTTTTAACCAATCAGACTGTTTAAACTGTAAAATCCTATGAATGCAAACTAGTTTTAACCCATTCTCTAGGCACTGTTGTAGATTCCGATAGTGGATAATATATTTATGTTTATTTGTTAAATCCGTTATTAGCTTATTTGTTTTAGAACCGGGTGCTGCTTTGTTTTCTGCACAAAAAGGTAAATCGTTATGTTCATTATGTTTTGAATCGGGATACTCTAAGTCAACCTCTAATATGTATCCAATATCGGAATCCAGTGGAATATTGCGAATGTCGATTTCGTTGATATTTTCAACCCATGCGAATGAAGAATGTGGAAGAGGTTGAGACATTGCCCACCCGTATAAATTATTGGCATCCAAATATGTAATGTATTTAGAGGGTTTCGTTTCGTCGAAATTGTCCATGTATTTGTTGTTGGCCACAGAGTGTCGATGCGAACATTGTGTAATACCCCCTCTAATACCGCGTTTAATAAAATTATACATGTTTATGTCAGTCAAAAGTTCTAGTTTAATGTTTGTCGTTTTTAACATAGCGTCCCACGCTAACCCCGGAACAGTATAGTATTGACAGGGATCCAGCTCATAGATTTGTTTACAAATTTTTCTAAAATTTTCAAATACGTCCGTTAAAAGCAATACATCTGTTTTCAAATACAATTCTAAATAATCCGAAAGCGTCTTACAATTAAATTCTTTCCAAACTTTTTGTGCGTGTTCATAATCGCTTTCACTGCACTCACTATTTGTTAACTTGCTCGCGAAATTTTCCCTTGGCGGCAAACAATCATCATTCAGACGAGTCCACGAATTTACATACTCATAGGGAAATACACCCTTTCTTGTGAGCAGCTTAAATTTGTTTTCTTCACCGTATATTGAACGTATTGTCTCCAGTTTTGCCTCGGGTAAATATCGAACAAGTTCATCTAAACTACTGTTCATAAATCTAATTGAATCTAAAAATCTTAATTCTATTGTATTCATATCACTAACTGTAATTCTCTTCGATACGGAAATGTACCGTTCTTTATTTTGAGGTATTACTTTTATATCGCCATCTATATTTCCTAGTTCTTTTACGAATAAATGACAATCATACCCAGAAAAGTTGTGAAAAAAGATTGGAAAGAATTTAGGCACTCTAAATAATAAATTACATTGATTATGAGCTGGACCCCTATATTCCCCCGTTAAATGGCAGTGGTCTATTACTCTGTCGTCGAGAAGAGGTTTCTTACACATGTGGCAAAGTTCCGTTTCAGTCTGAATTTTCATTTGTTGTGTTGTCAGTCTAGGTATGGGTTTTGGCTTCATAATAAAATTGGAATAGAGCCACCTCACATCCCTCACAAGCGAATCGAGAAAATTTTTAGAGGATTCTTTTCCCTTATATACTCTTAACCTATCTAACGACGAATTAAAATTACACTTAATATAATATGAAAAGGCACATGGTTTGTGCTCCTGTACAACAGCTGATGAAGATGTTCCTGGGTCGACAAAACAGGTACTAACCTCTTCAAGTAAACACTCAAAGTCTGCATAAATTACGAATGGCACATCCATTTGGCGCTCATAGTGTTGAAATTCTAAAGTTGATTTTTCTAGAGTTGGCATGCTGGACACAACCTTACCGCACTCATTTTTATGTTGTGATTGGGCTTCCTCACTATGGAAATGTTGCAGACATGAATTACAAATAAACAGTTTGACCTCGTGGCGAGTCTGTTGATAATGAATCAACCTAAAAACAAAAAGAAAAACAAAATTAAAAAAAAAAAGGAATATAAAAAAAGAAAATCAATGTTATTACCTAGAAATGTTCTTAATCCAGACGTAGTGATTCAGGTCATCTGTGCCTTGTATCAATAATAAATTGATATGACACTTTTTTTCGTTCTTTGTGTTGTAATACGGACCCACAATTTTTTCCGCTTCATACCCAAATACATTGATGCTTATTGACGTGTTTAATTCTTCAAACTTCCCTATTTTCTGCACGTCCAGTGGAAACTCGAGACCGTTGAAATCCAATGATATACCATTGCTAAGATGTATAACACTTTGTGTTATATCGGCTATATGGTATGATGATGGTCTGTCTGAACTGTATTTCACCGGCAACAATGCAGAGATTAGACTCCATTTAAAGCAAAATTCATCATCGTTTTTTACGTTCACACAAGCATGTTTATCTGCTATAAAAGGCGGTAAACGCACGTATTTGGTTCCCCTAAGCGGCTTGTATTCGTTGATGCATATTTCGCAGTGGGTTATTTTCACAAGAGTCCATCCACTATCTCTTTCTTGAAATTCTTGCATTTTCTTTATAATACTATCTACGTTATTCTTGAACGCTATTTGCAAGTCACATTTATCCAGAATGGTTTGCATTTTTGTTTGAAACGATTTGATGCTTATAACACATTCGCTTTCTTCTTTATCATCTTTCAAACACGTTTTCATGTAGTCTCCAAATAGCTCAATGTTAAACTTTATAGCCGATGATGTTTCCAATATTTTTTTTAATATGACCATTAATGGTTCCTCTAGACTTTTTAAGAATATTTCTGGAATTAGCACATTATCGCTTCTATTTTCGAAAATAAGCGTTTGAATTCTGTTTTTATATGTGCTCTTGATATACTTAAAATGTTGATCAACACTCTGAATGTTATTCCTTTTGTGTGTGTTTGTACGAATGTGGTGATTCCAGTCTAGTATTTTCACCATCACCTGACACAAATCACAAAGTTTGAAAGACGAAGGTGGGCTAAGTTTAATCATTTTCTGTGGTATGATGTTCTTCATTGGTGTTCCCAATCGTTTCATAGAGAAATCATATGCATGGGTTTGGATTGCCGCTAGTTCCTTCCTCCCTTCTATTGCGTTGCGGTTCACCGTAGTATTTTCTAATTAAAATATACATTTTTGTAAAAGCTAGAAAAAAATAAAAAAAAAAAAGCTTAAGTCAACACTTACTGTGATTATTTTCTATGTGTCTTTTCAGACCATCAGCCGTCGGGAAAATCACTCCACACACTTTGCAAATTATAGACTCCATTTTTAATGTATTAAAATCACTTTATTAACTTCACTTTACGAATTTTGAAGACAAACTATAGCCGAGGAGGTTTTTGTTGTTCTTTTTATACTAAATCTCTTATCTATATCACACCAATACTCTAAACCACAAACAAAGAAATTGAATGTTCTCACGCTTCTTATCGCAAAAAACAACAACACAGGAAACTCCTACACAACAAAAAAACCGTTTTTAGTCCATATGAAATTAATTTAACGTTCTCTTATCTACAAAGAACACTCTCAACCGCTACAATTATTTCACGATAAAACCACCCACAAAGTTTAAAGTCAAAAAGATAACGAGCAAACAAAGAAATTGAATGTTCTCACGCTTCTTATCGCAAAAAAAACAACACAGGAAACTCCTACACAAAAAAAAAAAACGTTTTTAGTCCATATAAAATTAATTTAACGTTCTCTAATCTACAAAGAACACTCTCAACCGCTACAATTATTTCACGATAAAACCACCCACAAAGTTTAAAGTCAAAAAAGATAACGAGCAAACATGTTTATTCCTGTCTGTATCTTGCTTACAATTATTTCGCAATAAAACCACAAAGTTCAAAGTCCAATTGATAACAAACAAACGTGTTTATTCCTGTTAATATCAATTTCATCATCATATATGAATCATAATTCGTACAACTCTTATCAATCTTGGCATTTTCTTTTACTCACACAGAATTCAATTACCAATTTTAGCATATATAAAACCTAATTATCTAATTCGTAAACATTCTCTTATCTACATAATACTCTAAACCAAAAATTATTTTAATTCAAATAAAAACCACCCACAATACTAATCATCATATATGAAACATAATACATTCTCTTATCTCTAATATAAAAACTAACCATAACAAACTCTTATCTGTAAACAATTATTCTTATTTTGATCGATGATGACGTCATGAAATAATACCACTTTATTAGTAACAATAACAATCTCTATACACATAATCTATATCCGATACATAAACCCCAATCTATATCCAATACATAAACCCTAATCTATAACCCATATGGATTAATACCAATAATCTCTTATCTATACTCACCTATAACCAATAATCCACTATCTACATCCCCATCTAAACCAATAATCCACTATCTCTCTCTCTCTCTCTCTCCCATTAAGCAATATCTATCAATACCAATAATCTCTTATCTATACTCACCGATAACCAATACCTATACTCACCTATAACCAATAATCTCTTATCTATACTCACCTATAACCAATAACCAATATCGACAGGTAAAAAAACCCAATATCGGCAGGTAAAAAACCAATATCGACAGGTAAAAAAAAACCAATATCGACAGGTAAAAAACCAATATCGACAGGTAAAAAACCAATATCGACAGGTAAAAAACCAATATCGACAGGTAAAAAAAACCAATATATCGATAGATAATCGATAATCGATAAGTATCGATTTCACTTCCGCTCCAGAACCCCCATATCCCTACTACTGAAATACACCCTTTCTTGTGAGCAGTTTAAATTTGCTTTCTTCACCGTATATTGAAAGTATTGTCTTCAGTTTTGCCTCGGGTAAATATCTAACAAGCTCATCTAAACTACTGTTCATAAATCTAATTGAATCTAAAAATCTTAATTCTATTGTATTGGTATCGCTAACCGTAATTCTCTTCGATACGGAAATGTATCGTTCTTTATTTTGAGGTATTACTTTTATATCACCATCTATATTCCCTAGTTCTTTTACGAATAAATGACAATCATACCCAGAAAAGTTGTGAAAAAAGATTGGAAAGAATTTAGGCACTCTAAATAATAAATTACATTGATTATGAGCTGGACCCCTATATTCCCCCGTTAAATGGCAGTGGTCTATTACTCGATCGTCGAGAAGAGGTTTCTTGCACATGTAACAAAGTTCCGTTTCAGTCTGAATTTTCATCTGTTGTGTTGTTAGTCTAGGTATAGGTTTTGGTTTCATAATATAATTGGAATAGAGCCACCTCACATCCCTAACAAGCGAATCTAGAAAATTTTTAGAGGATTCTTTTCCCTTATACACTCTTAACCTATCTAATGACGAATTAAAAGTACACTTAATATAATACGAAAAGGCACATGGTGTGTGCTCCTGTACAACTGCTGATGAAGATGTTTCTGGGTTAGCAAAACAGGTACTAACCTCTTCAAGTAAACACTCAAAATCTGCATATATAACGAATGGTACATCCAATTGGCGCTCATAGTGTTGAAATTGTAAAGTTGATTTTTCGAGACTTGGCATGCTGGACACAACCTTACCACACTCATTTTTGTGTTGTAATTGAGCTTCTTCATTATGGAAATGTTGCAGACATGTATTGCAAATGAACAGTTTGACCTCGTGGCGAGTCTGTTGATAATGGATCAACCTTAAACAGAAAAAAACAAATAAAAAAAAAATTAAAAAAATTAAAAAACTCAATGTTATTACCTTGAAATGTTCTTGATCCAGACATAGTGATTCAGCTCATCAGTGTCTTGTATCAGTAATAAATTTATATGACACTTTTTCTCATTCTTTGTGTGATAATATGGGCCCACAATTTTTTCTGCTTCATACCCAAACACATTGACGCTAATTGATGGGTTTAATTCCTCAAACTTTGCCACTTTCTGCACGTTCAGTGGAAACTCGAGATCGTTGAACTTTAATGTTATTCCATTAGAAAGATGTATAACACTTTGTGTTCTATCGTATATGTGGTATGACGATGGTCTGTCTGAATTTTTCAGCACCGGCGATAATGCGGAAATGATACTCCATTTAAAGCAGAATTCATCATTATTTTTTATATTAACACAAGCATGTTTCTTTGTTATGAAAGGCGGCAAAGGTACGTATTTCGTTCCCCTAAGCGGCTTGTATTCGTTTACGCAAATTTCGCAGTGTGTTATTTTCACCAGAGTCCACCCACTATCTCTTTCTTGGAACTCTTGCATTTTCTTAATAATGCTATCAACGTTATTTTTGAATGCTAATTGCAAGTCACATTCATCCAGAATGGTTTGCATTTTTGGTTGAAACGATTTAATGCTTATCACACATTCGCTTTCTTCCTTGTCATCTTTCAAACAGGTTTTCATGTAATCCGCAAATAGCTCAATATTAAACTTTATAGCGGATGATGTTTCTAATATTTTTTTTAAGATGACCATTAGTGGTTCCTCTAGACTTTTTAAAAATATTTCCGGAATTAATATATTATCGCTTTTATTTTCGTATATAAGCGTTTGAATTCTATTCTTGTAGGTGCTCTTAATTAACTTGAAATGCTGATCAAAACTTTGAATATTATTCCTTTTATGTGTGTTTGTACGAATGTGGTGATTCCAGTCTAGTATTTTCACCATCACCTGACACAAATCACAAAGTTTGAAAGATGAAGGTGGGCTAAGTTTAATCGTTTTATGTGGAATGATGTTCTTAACTGGTGTCCCCAATCGTTTCATTGAAGATAGTTCCTTCCTCTCTCCTATTGCGTTGCGGTTCATCGTAGTATTTTCTATTTAAAATATTTACATTTTTGTAAAAGCTAGAAAAAATTGAAAAGCTTAAGCCAACACTTACTGTGAGTATTTTCTACATGTCTTTTCAGACTATCAGCCGTCAGGAAAATCACTCCACACACTTTACAAAGTACAGACTCCATTACTTTTTTATATAAAAATCACTTGATTAACTTCACACTTGATTAACTTTCGTTGACAAATTTCTAACAACAAACTATATGTATAAAAAATCACTTGATTAACTTCACTTGACGAATTTCTAAGACAAACTATATGAATAAAAAATCACTTGATTAACTTCACTTGACGAATTTCGAAGACAAACTATAGCCGATGAGGTTGTTGCTGTTCTTTTTATACTAAAACTCTTATCTACAATAAAATCTTGTTTATACAGAAATATGCTGACCACACACACACATACAAGCAGAATGGATCTTTTTCCATAAGAACAAAGAACCGCAAAACTATAAACAATTATTTATAAACAACCTATCATAACAAAAAATTTCTTATCTACTTTTACTCACACAGAATTCAATCGCTAATTTTAGCATATATAAAACCTAAAACCACCAAACTTAAATTTCAATTGATAACGAACGTGTTTATTCCTGTTAATGTAAATATCAATTTCATCATCGAAAATATGCTGACCAACGTATATCCAAGCAGAATGGATCTTTTATTTCCATATAATCGGAAATATTTTTTTTTTAATTTTTTATAATTTTTTTTTTTTAATTTTTTTATTTTTTTAGTCCTCAGTCAAATCAATGACTTCGTCATCCATTGTTATGTTGCCGCTGTCGGACTGCCATAATTCCTCTTCCTCCTCCTCTTCCATCTCCTCCTCTTCCTCCTCCTCTTCCTCCTCTTCGTCCTCCTCCTCTTCTTGTTGATGCTGTTGCTGCTGCTGTTGTTCTTCTTGTTGATGCTGCTGTTGTTGTTGTTGTTGCTGCTGCTGTTGTTGAAGAGTCTGCTCTCTTCTTCTTCTTTTGAGGAGGAGGTAGAGGCCGACCTCACGAACCATCTCTACGGCTGCCTCCAAGTCTTCAATAAAATTATCAATATCTGTAGTGTTAATTGATCGATCCATGATTACTAATGAAATAATTCAAGCTTTTACATTTGCCTTTATATAAAATATATGCTGACAATGCTTCCGAGATAAGATGTCCATTAAGAACAATCGGAAATATGCTGACCACACAGCAAGGATATCTATTTCCATAAGAACAAAGAACCGCAAAACTATAAACAATTATTCATAAACAACCTATAATAATAACAAAAAAAAAAACCCTTATCTACTTTTACTCACACAGAATTCAATCGCTAACTTTAGCCTATATGAAACCTAAAACCACCAAACTTAAATTTCAATTGATAACGAACGTGTTTATTCCTGTTAAAGTAAATATCAATTTCATCATCGAAAATATGCTGACCAACGTATATCCAAACAGAATGGATCTTTTTCCATACAATCGGAAATATGCTGACCATGCAAGAAAAAACTAATTGTAATAACAAGCAATCGTGTTCATTCCTATCAATGTAAATATCAATTTCATCATATGTGAATCATAATTCGTACAACTCTTATCAATCTTGACATTTCAAAAAAAAATCAGTTAGGAGAACCAACATCTATCTATTTCACTTCCAGTCTAGGTCAGTTGGTTGAAAATTTTACTTAGGTCCCCACTAACAATAAGTATTGCCGGTCTGGATCCCCACTAATAGGTCTGGATCCCCACTAATAAGTTTCCGCCGTTTGACAAAAGATGGCCCCACTAATAAGTATTGCCGGTTTGGATCCCCACTATAGGTCTGGATCCCCACTAATAAGTTTCCGCCGTTTGACAAAAGATGGCCCCACTAATAAGTATTGCCGGTTTGGATCCCCACTAAGTCAAAGGTCAAGGTCAAAGGTCAAAGGTCAAAGTGGTCCAGAACACCCATATACCCACTACTTTGCACCTTCAACGCTAAGTTTGCTAGGCTTAGGTTGATTTGCATTTACATGTCCCAATTCTTCTTTACGACAATCTACGGGAATTGATGCAAACGTATTTCCCAACTTAGATTTGCTAAGTCTACGTTGGTTGTCGTCCACACTAGACAATTCCTCGCCACGGATTGTTTTGCCGAGAGTTACGCCTACTGGTAGCTCTTCCGATTTTTCGCTTTCTAAGACTCTACCTGATTTAGCAGACTTTATATTTACAGTATCTTTTAAACTTCCTGATAAAACGAATTCTGAACAAACTGATGCAATCATGGAGTCTACCATATTAGGTTTGCTAGGCCTTGGTGACCTTTTGATTGCACTACATAATTTGTTCTCGTCGCTTAGTTCATTGGTCGTTATAAAATTTTTGGTTGGTGTTATCTACATTCATCACCTGTATTTAAATTGGAGGTGTATGAATGATTGGCGTAATCTTATGTTGAAAGATTGAAAACATCAGACAGAGATCGATGATTGTTTCTATTGTCGGGTAGTATTTGTTTTTATGTAAGGAAAGAAAAATGGTCTTTTACTATAAATCAAAACACTGAGGAGCAGCTCGAAGCGCTCGAGTAAAAGATTCGAGCGAATTAAGTTTCGGAAAAGTTGTTGAGAAAAAAAAAATAAAGCAAAAGACTACAAGGAGAAGAAAAACGGTTTCATAATCCCATTCTTTGTCGGATTATCCATTCAAAACTCATAGGGTCAGTTTTTGCTTCAAAACATGTTGTGTTTTTAATAAAAGAAAGATATGTTTGTTTTGATTATTTATTTTATTACTTATCTATCTAACTATACATAAAAATTTTTATATTTTATTTTATTTTTTAATACTCTATTTCCTAAAATTATTGTTCTAGGAACTCCATTCACTCTCGAAGTCCTTGGCTAGGTTTACTCTAAAAGTATGTTGAGCCTCAATGGTTGGTGCGTCCAATGGACCCCCGGCTTCCTTAATTTCTTTTTCAAACTCATCGGCCAATGTTTGTCTTATTTTTTCTAGTTTCTCGGCCAGTCCATTTTTTTGTACGGGTGCTAGTACGTCCCGCCTTAAAGCTTTCAATTTTTGTTTAAACTTCTGCCTGTCCTCTTCTGTCGCTGATATTGAAAGCAAACGGTGGAGTTCCTTCCTATCTTTTCGAATTTTCGCCTTCTTTCCTCCACGCGTTTTTTGTTTTGGTGGTGGTGGTGGTGGTGGTACTTGCTTCCTGCCTTCCTGTCTTTTTCTATACTCGGCCAACGATATGGGTTTAGGCCCGCTACCAGGATCTGCTTCGATTGCTGCTTGCAATGTTGGTTTATCCTATAGTTGAAATGTGTGCTTTAGTGATGGATCAAAACAAACAGAAAAACGTAGATAGGGGAGCAAGCGAGAGAAAAAAAAAAAAACATATTTCACGATTTATTAATTGTCATAGGTACAATGATACGTCGTCATTGTACCCGCCAAAAAAAAAATGAAAGACTGAACAACAGTCCACTGTTTGGGTTTTTTTTTTTTTTAAACTTAACTGTGGTAGATAATCATTTCGCATGATTGAAATTCGAAACGTAGCAGTACGTATAGTGTATATGCGACATATAAATTGTAGCAAGGTATATGCATATGTGCTGTAGTGCACTGAGATATGATCTATTGCAGTAATGCAAAACAAGAAAGAAAAAAAAATGATGAATCAATTTACGATTTATTGTTACATTTTTTTTTTTATATATATAGCTGCGCCAGAAATAGACGTTTGTTTCTATTTCGATAAAACTCATTAGAGTTTTTTTTTTTTTTTTTTTTTTAAGTTGTGGTGAAAATGGTGTGGCAACGTGTTAGGTAGGAAATACCAGCTGCGCCAAAATGTTATGCAGCTTTTTTATCGGATATGTAATACATTTTATCCGAGGTAATCCCGATAACAAATGTTGTACAGGGAAAGAAGTAGAGAGAAGAATCAAATTCCAAAACGGCGCTTATGCCGAGAACTTAGTTAAAACACGGTTTTTACTAATGGAAAGTAAAGCGGCTCTTATGCCGAGAACTCAGTCAAAACACGTTTTTTTCTAATGAAAAATACAGCGGCTCTTATGCCGAGAGTTAAATGCGATGTCGGGGATTAAGATCCCGGCCCAAAGGCCGCACGCACATCTGGCCCTAAGGCCCAAGGCGGTCTTCGTACAAACACGGGAATAATGTAGTTTCTGGGAGATCCCGGCCCAAAGGCCGCACGCACTACTGGCCCTAAGGCCCAAGGCGAACTCCCGTCCACTAGTTCAGCTGAAATAATTCAAAGACATTAAATATTTACCATTTTTTATTATATTTTCTCGTTGTGGTGTTTTTGGCGATGAGGTTTGTTTCCGTTGGATTTTACTTCAATTTTGGTGATGAGGTTTACTTCCGCTGGTTCTTCACTTCAATTTTGGTGATGAGGTTTACTTCCGTTGGTTCTTCACTTCAATCCTGGTGATGAGGTTTACTTCCGCTGGTTCTTCACTTCAATTTTGGTGATGAGGTTTACTTCCGTTGGTTCTTCACTTCAATCCTGGTGATGAGGTTTACTTCCGCTGGTTCTTCACTTCAATTTTGGTGATGAGGTTTACTTCCGTTGGTTCTTCACTTCAATTTTGGCGATGACTGCCAGTAACTTTGATTTTTTGATCAAGATGAACTGTTTTTTTTTTTTTTACTTCCCTTTTTTTTTTACTAGACCGTTGCCGAATACTTCCAGCAGTTGGATTAAAAAAATAATGAACTCCTTTTTTTCTTTGCTTCTGCCGAAACTTCAGCATTCACAAATTAGAGCTCGACTCGCTGTTCTTCGCTCGAGGCTTAACTTATATTTTATTTTTATGTTTACCTAAACATAATTTTTTAATACAACAAAAATGCATAAATTGAATTGTCCTGAGTTGAACTCTAAAATCTAGGCCAATAATTTGCTGATTGATTTCAGAGTTCAATCAATTCATTTTCAAAGTAATTATTTTATTATTTTTCCCTTAGGAAAATGCTGACTACTTGCTGATTGATTTCAGAGTTCAATCAATTCATTTTCATAAATAATTATTTTATTATTTTTCCCTTAGGAAAATGCTGACTACTTGTGATAACACGAAACCGAAATTCCCATCGTACAATTGTTTTATTATTATTTTTTTTTTTAAGACATTAGTCACACCTGGGCACATATATAGCAGTGCGCACATGGGTACTTGTTTTTATTTTATTTTTGCTTACCTCTTACAAGTCTTGCATAATTGCATAGCTTGTGAGAGTAGAGGTCTTATGCCGTTGTATGTTCATATCAGTTGTTATTGTTTACAATAACATGTAGTAGATATGCATACTCGTGTCTTGGCATTGAATTACAGATTAAGGCAGGTTACGATTTTGATTTTGCCATCTGTATATTACGATATTAATGGGTGATTGGATTTCGTGTCATCACATTTCTGCCTTTCCAATCGTCTTAGAGGATCTCGACCGTTCGTTTGCCCTTCCGAATTTGTATTACGGGATTTCAGTTTATTTACAATTTTCTGTGTTTCCGAATTTGTATTACGGGATTTTAGTTTATTTACAATTTTCTGTGTTTCCGAATTTGTATTACGGGATTCTATTTCATTTTCGGCTCTTTGTGTTTCCGAATTTGTATTACGGGATTTTATTTCATTTACAATTTTCTGTGTTTCCGAATTTGTATTACGGGATTTTAGTTTATTTACAAATTTCTGTGTTTCCGAATTTGTATTACGGGATTTCAGTTTATTTACGATTTTCTGTGTTTCCGAATTTGTATTACGGGATTTCAGTTTATTTGACTGTCGTTCAGCCTTACTCACCCTTGATTTACCCCTCTTGTTAACTCTGCTAGATCCGCTTGTCCCTGCCTTCGTAGAAGTTGATCCATCTTCCGGTTTCTGACTTGCCTGTGATCTGGTAAGAACGTTGACGGTTTTTAAACGAGACAGTGCGTCGGCATTGGTGTTCAAATGACCCGCCTTGTACTCGACCTTAAAAACGTATTCCTCCAGTTTAATCCTCCATCGCATAATGCGAGAAGTAGGGTCTTTCAGATTAAAAATCCAAACGAGTGGCTTGTGATCGGTCACCACAGTAAACTCGCGTCCATAGAGGTACGGACGGAAATGCGAAGTTGCCCACACGACGGCCAATGCCTCCTTTTCAATAGTAGAATAATTCTTCTCAGCTGTATTCAGAGTTCTGCTCGCGAAAGCGATGGGCAGGTCTTTTCCAGCGGAACTAGACTTCTGGGAGAGTATTGCACCTATGGCTTCGTTACTGGTATCAGTAGTGACGTAAAACCTTTCTTCGTAATTTGGATATTGCAAGATGGGATCTCTGGTTATGAGCTCCTTGAGCTCTCGAAACGCCTCGTCGCAATAGGCATCCCATACAAACGGAACTTCCTTCTTCAATAGTTTGTTCAATGGTGAAGCGATTTTAGAAAAATTTGGTATGAATTTACGATAATAGCCTATTAATCCCAGAAACGACTTTACTTGTTTCTGATTCTCGGGGGGCACTATGTTATTAATTGCTGCTACCTTTTTCGGATCTGGCTGTATTCCTTGATCTGTTATTACATGTCCAAGGTATAGGACTTCTTTTCTTAAGAACTTGCGCTTGGAGGGCTGCAGCTTTAAATTGTGCTTTCGAAGGCAGCCAAAAACCTCTCTGAGTTTCGCCTCGTGATCCTTCAGGTTGTTCGCGTAGATGACGATGTCGTCTAAATAGACAAAACACCTGATTCCTTGTATACAAGAAAGAACTCTATTCATGAGTCTTTGGAAGGTTGGCGGGGCATTTCTCAGCCCGAACGGCATACGATTGAATTCGTAATGTCCGTATGGGGTACTGAAAGCTGTTTTACACTTATCGCCTTCAGCCACCTTTATTTGATGAAAACCGCTGGACAAATCCAGGGTCGAAAAATACTTGGAATTACCCAATTGATCCAAAATTTCCTCTATGTTGGGCAAAGGATAGGCATCCGCCTTGGTGATCTCATTGACTTTGCGAAAATCAACCACTATTCGCCACTTCTTTTCACCATCAGGTTCCGACTTTTTGGGAACCACCAACAGGGGTGAGTTCCATGGACTAAAGCTCGGTCGGATTATGCCGTCCGACAACATCTGCTCTGTCTGGGTTTTAATTTCCTCCTTATGAACCTCCGCTAACCTATACGGTCGAGTATTGACGGGGGCCGCATCAGAATCAGTGGTGATCGTGTGTTCCACGGCCTCTGTACATGTGAGCGTATCACCCTCCAAATGAAATATGTCGTTAAACTCTCGACAAATGTCCAATGCTGACTGAGCCTCTTCCTCATTAAGATCGTCAAAATTTAGGGAATTCTGTAAAGTGTTAAGTCTTCTGGTAATTTTGTTATTCCGTTGTACGGAATCCAATGAGAAAACACTGTAGTCTGATAAGGGTTGCAACCCTACCTCGAATTTAGGGGGCAGGACCACCTCCCTGTCCAAACAATTCAAAACCGACAGATACACGTAAGCATCCTTAGGTTGCGCTATTACACCTGCCGAATATACCTCCGGCATAATTTCCGTAGGTAGACACAAAACCGGAACCCCAGTCAGGACCGGACCCTACTTGATAACCTTCTCCGATCTCGGAGGAACTTTCACTGCTTGATTCGTATTTGCGAACGGATACGAAACGCCACCACCGTTAGGTGCGTTGAAATTCAACCGCAGATCCCCGTAATCTATTGTTGCAGCTCTCTGCATGAGAAAATCATGGCCCATAATTCCGTCTTCAAGGATCGGAAAACTTTCAGGCACAACGTGAAATGTGTGAAACATTCGGGACCGATCTGGCAATATGAAATGTGCGTCGGTTATTCCAATCGTACTTATAGTTTCCGATGTGACACCATTAATGTCAATCTTATAATCGACGTATATCAGGGTGTTTCCCCTCAGGCAACCAACCTTAATCAAACTTATCGAAGCGCCCGTGTCGAGCAGCATTGACCCAACACCGCTTCTGACCTCCTCGAGCTCGACCGATACCACACTCTTGAAAGTTCCCTCTATAGACAAGGTAGACTCCTGAAAATTTTGCGACTGAGTTAGATGAATGGAACTTGGATAATCGAGTTGACTCGGATTTGTTGAAACTTTGGACGATTGGCTACTTAGTTTTGATGATGATTCGCCTCGACCGCCACGCCCTGACGACCGAGGGATCGGGAGTTTCCCGAATGATTTTGCGCGTTTGAATTTGAACCGCTGGTTCCAGCACGAGGCTTCGCTCGCGCTGCGCTTCTCTGATTGTTAAACTCCAGCTTCCTGCAGTTCGATATGTCGTGTCCCGGCTTTTTGCAATACCGACATGACAGAGGTGCTGTTAGGTTAAACTTCCGATTAGTTGACTGGCCTCCAGCGCTAGTAGAACCAGTGGAACGTTGGTTTGAGGTGTTAAAGTGACGATTGGGTCGCCCGCCCGAACCAGAATTATGTCCCTGTTTAGCTCTGCCCTGGGAATCAGTTCCGGAGTACTTCTGATACCTCTCATTTTCAGCCAACTTCTCTTCTTCCAAAGCATAATCCACTGCGTCATGTAGATTGGTGTGTTTGGTAGATTTCACCACCATTTTGATAGGATACTTCAAACCTCTCTTAAAATTGTTCAAAACGGTCTGCTCATTCAGATCCCTGACGGCTTTCGAGGTGGTCGAGTCCAATCCCTTGGTCGTTGATAAATTCAATTCCTCCAACAGCTTCTCCAATTTGTCGGCATACTCCTGGACCGTTTCCGTCTTCTTCTGTGCGATGCCAAAAATCTCAGTCTGAACTATTTGCGACGGACGCTCCTTTGAGAATTGCTTCTCGAGCGCCTCCCTCAGCGAGCCCCAGGTTTCATGATCATTATATCTGAGGATCAGATTATATGCCCTCCCCGTTAGCTTTGATTCCAGATCCAAAAATTCGGCTTTATGTTCCGAATTAGCACCGGTACGAAGAAATTGTGCGTTATGCAGAAATCTATGTAGCGCAGTAGAATCGCCATCATATTCTGGTATTAGTTTTATAGCCTGTGACAGGTCGAATTTAGAATCAGTGTTCGGCATATTGAAAAGCTTATTTAAGTGCGGATTAAAGCGGAAATCATAGCTGCTCTTTGGTTCCGCGGTCAATTTCTTGGACTTTGGCAACACTTTCCTGGTCCTTGAACCGAATAGTTTGCCCTGCCTGAAGCTAACGTTCAACGTCACCTCCTTCTTTTTGGGCATAAACCTGTATAAGATTTATCCACTATGCAAGAATTCTGCGAGACAAAATTATAACCCCGGAAAAACGCAAAAGGCAAAATTAATGGTGCCTTGCGCTCGCGTACAGTTTGAAAAGGAGTACGAAAAGGCCAACAACGCACGACAAAATAGACGACAAAAAAAATTAACAGAAACAAACTGACGCGAATCGTGCGAAAATCGGCACACTCAATCCAACAAAACACTCGAAACAAACAATAGGCGCGTCGAGAATGGACCATGAAAAAAAAATGGCTCAAAAACAAAACAAAACAACAAACAAACTTATACCAAAGAAAAAAACAAAAAAAAACTTGACAAAACAATAAAAACCAAACGATCGACTTACATCTTCATCCTTTCCCGTGTTACGAATTTGACGACGCACCAGAATTGCCGACTGCTGATTTGCTACTGCGATGCGTTGTATCGCTATTGAAGAATTATCGATTCGCTGCGATGAGTTGTACCGTTGTGAAAAAATTATCGATTCGCTGCTGCGATGCGTTGTATCACTGTTGAAAAATTGTTGATTCGCTGCTGCGATGCGTTGTATCACTGTTGAAAAATTATTGGTTCGCTGCTGCGATGCGTTGTATCACTGTTGAAAAATTACTGATTCGCTGCTGCGATGCGTTGTATCGTTGTGAAAAATTATTGATTCGCTGCTGCGATGCGTTGCATCCTTGTGAAAAATTATTGATTCGCTGCTGCGATGCGTTGTATCGTTGTTGAAAAATTGTTAAAAAAAATCGAAAAGGCCTTCAAAATCCCTGAATCACTCAGCCTTTATAAATCGTCGAACTATGTAGAAATCGTTGGATTTAGAATTCGTTGATTTATGTATCGAGTTGGAAATCTCTTCCCCTGGACCTTCGCGCGAGTCTTGTTAATAAGAATTTAATAACATCTTCCTTTTTCTATTGAAAGCACTTAAACTTTTTTTTTTTATTATATTTTCCGAAAAAGAAAATTTTGAAAGGAAAAAAAAAACTATCACCAAATTTACGTTAATTACAACAACAAACAAAAAAAAAACTGGAATCCTTCGGATCCCACCGCTGCCACCATTTGTTGAGTTGGGGGGAAGAGGGACTAATAATAGGACACTGATGGTATATTTTATTAACAGATTTATTACGTGTTTGATCGCGGCGAAGGTCCAGCTCCAACTGACTACGAAGTTCGCGGACGAGAACGATCACAAAAAGAAAAGTGCATCGTCAGCACACACGCGAAACCGAAAGGTGCTTTATCAGCATAAATGCGAACGCCCGAGAAATACCTTATCAGCATAAATGCGAACGGCCCCAGCCAAAGCACATAATCGATCGAGCATGTGGCGGCTGGCCATGAACCATCATATCGCGTAACGTGCGATCCGTGTATCGTATTACGCACATCAAGAAGTCGCCCAGAACGATAAAGTGCGCGGCGATCATCTTAATGTGCATACGAGAAACGGACGTCAGCGCTTTTGATATGTGGCATGGATTAGCTGAGTGTTGGAAGAAAAAGTATGGATTTTTGGTTATTAGTAAAGATTGTCCAATTGATGCTGGGCGCTATAGAAAAGGTTTCGATGCATTCATTAAAACATAAAACAGTAATATGATAACAGGTTAGTTGTATAGATGGTTGTATAGTTATATAGTTGGCTGGTTGGTTGTATAGTTGGTTGTATAGTTGGTTGTATGGTTGGTTGTATAGTTGGATGGTTGGTTGTATAGTTGGATGGTTGGTTGTATGGTTGGTTGTATGGTTGGTTGCTTGGTTGTATGGTTGGTTGTATGGTTGTATAGGTGGTTGTTTGTATGGTTGTATAGGTGGTTGGTTGGTTGTATAGGTGGTTGTATAGTTGGTTGTATAGTTGGTTTCAAGTTGGTTATAAGGTGGTATTAGTTGGTTTCAAGTTGGTTGCAAGCTAGTATTAGTTGGTTTCAAGTTGGTTTCAAGTTGGTTGCAAGTTGTTATTAGTTGGTTTCAAGCTGGTATTAGTTGGTTTCAAGTTGGTTGCAAGCTGTTATTAGTTGGTTTCAAGTTGGTTACAAGCTGGTATTAGTTGGTTTCAAGTTGGTTGCAAGGTGGTATTAGTTGGTTTCAAGTTGGATACAAGCTGGTTTCAAGTTGGTTTCAAGTTGGTATCAGTTGGTATCAGTTGGTATTAGTTGGTTTCAAGTTGGGGTCAAGTTGGTTGCAAGCTGGCTACAAGGTGGTATTAGTTGGTTTCAAGTTGGTTGCAAGCTGGTATTAGTTGGATACAAGTTGGTTTAAGGTTGGTATTAGTTGATTGCAAGTTGGTTGCAAGCTGGTTACAAGGTGGTATTAGTTGGTTTCAAGTTGGTTGCAAGCTGGTATCAGTTGTTTTCAAGTTGGTTGCAAGCTGGTATTAGTTGGTTTCAAGTTGGTTGCAAGCTGTTATTAGTTGGTTTCAAGTTGGTTACAAGCTGGTATTAGTTGGTTTCAAGTTGGTTGCAAGGTGGTATTAGTTGGTTTCAAGTTGGTTTCAAGTTGTTTACAAGCTGGTTTCAAGTTGGTATCAGTTGGTTGCAAGGTGGTATTAGTTGGTTTCAAGTTGGATACAAGCTGGTTTCAAGTTGGTATCAGTTGGTTGCAAGGTGGTATTAGTTGGTTGTATTTTTCTAGTGTTGTAGTTGTTTTTAAATGTTTTAATCAATATCTATATTTTCAACAGAAAAAAGACTTGATCGTATATGAACGACGACGTTAACAGAAGTGAAGACTGTTTTAAAAAAAAGGAAGAAGGAACCATTAAGAGAAGAAGAACAATTTAAAAGAATTTGAGGAAGAGTGAAGAAGCCCAAGACAAGTTATAAAGTCTACTAACTCGATACGTAAAAAAAAAGAAAAAAAAAAAAAAAACAAACATTTAATCCAATCACAAGACCTCTTAAAAATTAGTTAAACTGTATGAACACAGTAAATTCGAACCTAAAAGAGAAGGAGATATAGAAAATCATAACCACAGTAATTATGAACCTGAAAAGAAGAGAACATGGAAACTCAATCTACAGATGATATTGAAAGTGACGTAGACTTTGAAACTCCTAAATTTAGACGAAAGCTTAATCTAACTAATACTTTTGAAACACCATTAAAGTCTCCGGATGTAAGAAGCATACGTTCCGCAACACTGACAAATCGAACACCATAAAACATCCTAATACGCATAACTTCTTCACATACCAGGTTCAATCTGTTATTTCTCCATTGAAATATTCGAGTAGATAAGATTTTATTATGAAAATGAGCAATGGAAAAATGAGAATGTAAGGGAAGACGAACAATGTAAAATTTTTATAATATTTTTTATTTAAAATAAATTTTATATATATAAAAAAAAATTGTATTAATAATAACATTCATCATCTTCTGTTAAGTCGATGATGTTGATGTCCTCCTCCTGTTCTTGTTGTTGTTGTTCCTGCTGTCTTCTTCTTCTCCTTTCTATGAGGAAGCGACCAACCACCTCTACCAGCTTCACAGCTTCTTCTATGTCGCCCATTTTTTTTCGAAAACTCTTGATAAAACTATTAATTTCTTGAATTCGAATTTGGTGCTCCATGTTTACTACTGAATAATTCAAGCTTTTACGTTTGCTTTTTATACAAAAATCATATCCTTATCAACATTTATCGGGAGAAAAATATTTTATTATAAAAAAATTTAATATGAAATTTTCACGTGAATCTTACTAGTAAAGCGACATTTTTTTTTAATTAAATCTTTTATCAAAAGAAAACACTCACCATATTCAAACTACTATCATAAATAAAAACTACCCACAATACGCATCGTACTAGTAAACCAACATTTTTTTTAATTAAATCTTTTATCAAAAGAAAACACTCACCATATTCAAAGCTACTATCAGAAATAAAAACCATCCACAATACGCATCGTACTAGTAAACCAAAATTTTTTTTAAATTAAAGCTTTTATCAGAAATGAAAAGCACCCACAATACTCAACATTTCGTTGACTAATTGATAACACGCGCATTCCTAAAACACATATAATTTGATCGATGATGACGTCATGAAATAATACCACTTTATTAGTAACAATAACAATCTCTACACACTCAATCTATATCCAATACATAAACTCCAATCTATATCCAATACATAAACCCCAATCTATATCCAATACATAAACCCCAATCTATATCCAATACATAAACCCCAATCTATACCATCCCAATAATCAATATCTATATTCTTCACAATCTATACCCCATCTCTCGACCAATTCCAATACCAATAATCCACTATCACATCCCCATCTGAACCACTAATCCACTATCTACATACCCATCCGTCGTCAAGTCAATACATCATATATCTCTCTCTCTCTCTCTCTCTCTCTCTCTACCATTAACCAATATCTATACTCACCTATAACCAATAACCAATATCGATAGGTAAGAGGTAAAAACCAATATCGGCAGGTAAGAAAAAACCAATATCGACAGGTAATCGGTAATCGGTAATCGATAATCGATAAGTATCGATTTCACTTCCGGTCCAGAACCGCTATATACCTACTACTCGAATCTAGAAAATTTTTAGAGGATTCTTTTCCCTTATACACTCTTAACCTATCTAATGACGAATTAAAAGTACACTTAATATAATACGAAAAGGCACATGGTGTCTGCTCCTGAACAACAGCTGATGAAGATGTTTCTGGGTTAACAAAACAGGTACTAACCTCTTCAAGTAAACACTCAAAGTCTGCATATATAACGAATGGTACATCCATTTGGCGCTCATTGTGTTGAAATTGTTAAGTTGATTTTTCGGGACTTGGCATGCTGGACACAACCTTACCACACTCATTTTTGTGTTGTAATTGGGCTTCTTCATTATGGAAATGTTGCAGACATGAATTACAAATGAAAATTTTAACCTTTTTTAGAGTCTGTTGATGACGAATCAACCTAAAACAGAAAAAAAAACAAATTAAAAAAGGAAAGGAATATGAAAAAAAACTCAATGTTATTACCTTGAAATGTTCTTTATCCAGACGTAATGATTCAGTTCATCAGTGCCTTGTATCAGTAATAAGTTTATATGCCACTTTTTCTCGTTCTTTGTATTATAATATGGACCCACAATTTTTTCTGCTTCATATCCAAACACATTGACGCTTATTGATGGGTTTAATTCTTCAAACTTTGCTACTTGCTGCACGTCCAGTGGAAACTCGAGATCGTTGAACTTTAATGTTATTCCATTGGAAATATGTATAACCCTTTGTGTTATATCAGATACGTGGTATGACGATGGTCTGTCTGAATTTTTCTTCACCGGTGACAATGCAGAGATTAGACTCCATTTAAAGCAGAATTCATCTTTGTTTTTTACGTTTACACAAGCACATTTGTTTGCTATGAAAGGCGGCAAAGGTACGTATTTCGTTCCCCTAAGCGGCTTGTATTCGTTTACGCATATTTCGCAGTGGGTTATTTTCACTAGAGTCCATCCACTATCTCTTTCTTGGAACTCTTGCATTTTCTTAATAATGCTATCAACGTTATTTTTGAATGCTAACTGCAAGTCACATTCATCCAGAATGGTTTGCATTTTTGGTTGAAACGATTTAATGCTTATCACACATTCGCTTTCATCCTTGTCATCTTTCAAACACGTTTTCATGTAATCCGCAAATAGCTCAATATTAAACTTTATAGCGGATGATGTTTCTAATATTTTTTTCAAGATGACCATTAGTGGTTCCTCTAGACTTTTTAAAAATATTTCCGGAATTAATATATTATCGCTTTTATTTTCGTATATAAGCGTTTGAATTCTGTTTTTGTAAGTGCTCTTAAGAAACTTAAAATGCTGATCAACACTCTGAATATTATTCATTTTGTGTGTGTTTGTACGAATGTGGTGATTCCAGTCTAGTATTTTCACCATCACCTGACACAAATCACAAAGTTTGAAAGATGAAGGTGGGCTAAGTTTCATCATTTTATGTGGTATGATGTTCTTCACTGGTGTTCCCAATCATTTCATAGAAAAATCATATGCATGGGTTTGTATTGCCGCTAGTTCCTTCCTCTCTCCTATTGCGTTGCCGTTCATCGTAGTATTTTCTATTTAAAATATACATTTTTGTAAAGGCTAGAAAAAATTAAAAGCTTAAGCCAACACTTACTGTGAGTATTTTCTACATGTCTTTTCAGACCATCAGCCGTTGAGAAAATCACTCCACACACTTCACAAAGTACAGACTCCATTACTTTTTTTTATATAAAAATCACTTGATTAACTTCACTTGATTAACTTTTGTTGACAAATTTCTAAGACAAACTATATATAAAAAATCACTTGATTAACTTCACTCGATTAACTTCACTTGACGAATTTCTAAAACAAACTATAGCCGATGAGGTTCTTAGCGTTCTTTTTATACTAAAAATCATACAACCGCGAAAGCTCAAAGTCCAATTGATAGCGAACGATCGTGTTTATTCCTGTTAATTTCTGTTAATATCAATTTCATCATCGAAAATATGCTGAATGGATCTTTTTCCATACAATCGGAAATATTCGAAGTCCAACTAAAAAAAAATCTAATTGCAATAACAAACGATCGTGTTTATTCCTGTCCGTAAGTGAAGAAGCAGTGGAATAATATTAAGTAAAAGTGGAATAATACAAAGAAAAGCAAAGCAAAATAATGTAATTTATAATTTTTTATTATGAATATATAATATTTTTATAATAATTTTTTTTTATTTTTTTTTATTTTTTTTTAAATTTTTTTTTTTTTTTCAATTGTCATCTGTTAAATTAATGACTTCATCATCCATTGATACATCGACCCCGCTGTCGGACTGCCACAAGTCCTCCTCTTCCTCCTCCTCCTCCTCTTCCTCCAATTGTTGTTCTTGTCGTCGCTCCTCCCTTCTTCTATTTCTTCTCCTTCTAATATCATTAATAATTCTGATATGAGGTCCATCGCTATTTCCAACTCGTTCATTCTCCTTCTATTTCTTCTTATGAAGGACCGCACTTCTTGTATCCGGTTCTTGTCCATGTTTTGTAGTTGAATGTATAATTCAAGCTTTTATATAAAATACATGCTGACAATGCTTCCGAGATAAGATGTCCATTAAGAACAATCGGAAATATGCTGACCACACAGCAAGGATATCTATTTCCATAAGAACAAAGAACCACAAAAACTATAAACAATTATTCATAAACAACCTATCATAACAAAAAAAAAAACCTTATCTATATATATTTTCTTTTACTCACACAGAATTCAATCGCTAATTTTAGCATATATGAAACCTAAAACCACAAAACTTAAATTTCAATTGATAACGCACAATCGTGTTTATTCCTGTTATTGTAAATATCAATTTTCATCATATATATATGACACCTAATTCATAAAACTAAACATGCTGATCACAACCTATTTCACAATATAAACAACGAAAGCATTCTCAAAGTCCAACTAAAAAATCTAATTGCTCAACGAACAATCGTGTTCATTCCTATCAATGTAAATATCAATGTAAATATCAATTTTCATCATATATGAATCATAATTCGTACAACTCTTATCAATCTTGGCATTTCAAAAAAGATCACAAGACATGAAAACTCAACAGGTAATCGGGCATGGGTAATCGATAATCGATAGGTATCGTGAAAGTGATCCAGAACCGCCAAAGAGAAAGTGAGCCAGAACCGCAAAAGAGAAAGTGAGCCAGAACCGCAAAAGAGAAAGTGAGCCAGAACCGGGGAGAAAGTGGCCCAGAACCGGAGAAAGTGAACCAGAACTGGAGAGAGTAAGCCAGAACCGGGGAGAAAGTGCTCCAGAACCGGAGAAAGTGGTCCAGAACCGGAGAAAGTGGCGCCAAGGAGAAAGTAAAAGAGAAAGTGAGCTGGAGCCGGAGAAAGTGGTGCCAAGGAGAAAGTAAAAGAGAAAGTGAGCTGGAATCCCCCTATACACACTACTGTTTTATACTTTAATGGTGGGAGACTAATAACGAAGATAACGTTTGTATATACGCTTGAGGATACTATGGTATTTAAAGTTAAAAAAATAATAAAATCATTGTTTTTTTTTCGGATATACAACAGCTTTTATTTCAATCGTAATTGGAAATCTTTACATTTTTTTTTTTTTTTTAAATAACAATCAATTTCTTATATATTCTACATTAATTTTCTAACTTCGCTGGTCAACGGGTTGTATTCTACAATCCTATCGTGAAGTAGTAGACAAAAGGCTGATGTCTTTGCCGGAAACGCTTTCGATGTTTTAAATTCTATCTTTACATCAACTGGTCCAGTTTTTAAGGCTTCATTTTGAAACGAACAATCACTAACAACTATTGGAGCTGAACTTTTGAATTTTTCACAATCTAATAGCGGAGGAGCATCCTGAATATAGTACGATCGTCTGAATTTGGAATACATGTCATATAATAGCGCGTATCGGTTTCGATCGAATTTAAGATTAAGATCCTCGTACGGATAGGTTTCAGAATTCAAATGTGCTTTGATGTCTGTTAAATCGCAGTGATCAAAAGTTGATGCATCCTTTTCCTTTAAATTATCCTTATCAGTTTGTAATGCGAAAATTATGAATCGAGGTTTTTCAAGTTGTGAAGAAGTTTTTACGGTCCAAATGTGATGACTGGATCCTGTTGGTAATAGGGGATATTCATACATATCCCAACTTCTAAAGCTCATTTGTATTGGTTGTCCGGCATTTATAATGTTGAGAAAATTTAGTCTTTCAACGTCGGATACGGTTATGTGTGGTATTCGCCATAACAACTTATGAATGGATAGATCATAACTTTTTGAAGTCTTGACAGCATTATTATCGGTCCTAGATCGAATTAAAATCAAATCATGACGTGCGTTAACAACAACCCCTTTGTAATCTTCTATGAATCCAAGCAGCATTTTCAGCGGAACACAACAATTGAAAAACGAATCTGGAACTTTGATGTGATTTTCCGGTGACCAACCTGCATTGTATAGCATTTCACTTTCATTTTTGCTTAGGGAAATATAATTTTTCATCGCGGTTGTGATACCCAAATTTCTGGTACGATCAATTTCAATGCCATTCAATTCGTATCGGATTTCTTCGAAGAGAAAAGATATGCAATTATTATTAACAACAGGGCTGTCGGCATCTAATTTTATTCCATCTGTTCCAGTAATTGCGCCTTCAATGTGTAGAAAACTTTCGGATGGTAGTAGATACAAGTCTTGATGTTGTATAGAAATTCTAATTTCATCACTGTTTTTGTATGCTGTTGAAAATGGTGTGTATGAGTGATACTCCTTCTTTATAATATCTTCACTGAACGCAGGCTGATTAGTAATGTTGAGTAAAGCTGTCATCTTTTCTAATTAAGTGGAACTTGAATTCCTATCGATTGTAGAAATAATTTGTATTCTTCTGCTAAAGGTGCTTTTATTTTTCCGAGAGCAATGAACCTTTTCGTTGGTGTTGTTGTTGTTGTTGTTGTTGTTGTTGAAGTAGACGCTTATTGTGTACTGGTTGGAATACCACCAACATATTGGTTATATAATAACATTTTTTATATTGATTTAAGATGAAGCCGAACGGTAATTGTTTCACCGCGGAAATTAACAAGTTGTCCGTCTTGATCTAAGATTTTTATCTCCAAGAACCTTACTTCACGAGTGTTTAGCGGTAAATAGATAACACTTTTCAGAACTTCAATTATTTTATAGCGTGGACCAACGTCAGGTGAAAATTCATGCAGGATGTGTGCTAAGGTGTTGTTGATATACGAGCCAGTGATTAAATTACACTCTATTCGAATTGCATTCACCTTTATAATGTTAACGGGTAGTGTTGAAGTGTGTGTTTTAGTAGGGTTTAGAATCACATCCGTAAAACCCAATAGCTTTCCAACCGTTCGCTTCCGATTAAAGTATATTATCTCACTACTTTTTATTTCTGTCTTGAGAGTGTTGTTGTTTGCTTTTATCTTAAACGCATACCTTTTACCCCTTTTTTCCAACTCTTTTTATATGTAAAGAGCAATATTGTCAACTTCATATGATCCAATAGGTATCTCAATTTCTTCATTTGCAATATGGAAAAGATTATTCTCGTTATCAACATTCGGAATTGAGTTGTATGTTTGAAAGTCAGCCAAACTGCATACATAAGCGCCAGGCAATTCTGATGGAAGAAAATATTCTGCGGTTAATATGGAAGTGTTTCCATTCAAGATCAAGGTCATAGACATGACAATGATTATGATATGACTAAACAAAAAATTCGTTTATCTTGTATATTTATAGAAAAATTTTTTTAAGTCTTTTCCATCCAAAATCAAGGTCATAGACATGCTGATTGTGACTAAACAAAAAAAAACTCGTATATCTTTCATATTTTTTTTTTATTTTTCATAGAATTTTATACAATCAAATAGAAATTTTAAGCATAAGTGTCCACATATTACCGAATCAAATTCTTGATATTGATTATAGTTGTATTTGATATTGGAGCCAAGATAGGAGATGACTTCTTTTGGCGGTTGTAAATTTCCGAAACTATCGAAATATTCTATGCAATCCTGATGTTTGTAGTATGCTACCCAGTGGGTGCCGAGACCCGATGAAATATCCAAATTTATTACTCCACACTCCGTATACCAGGGATGTTCTGGCAGCTCATCGCGCATAAATATACCAAGAAAGTAGGGAATGTCTTTAACCAATTTAATTATATCGATCTCAGTTAACGCTCTATTGGAGAGCTGTTTTAGAAGTTTTTTGATGGTCGAGCCAAGTACAGTCCTAGTCCTTTCCTGTATGGTTTCAGATAAAACCCCTTTCCAAGTGCAACAGCCTCCATTTGTCTATTATGTCGAACACTTTCTGCCAGTTGTTCTTTTGCATTTTGTGTATCTTTAACAGCTTTCGCGATTTGTGATGCTCCGCCAGCTAACGCTCCATGTGCCGAAAGTCCAGCAAATATCGGTATGAGGGATAAGAAACCACCAACTTTTGGAATTGGTATTATCCGTGGAGTTTTAATCAGAGATCTATTTGCTCCAATAACATCCTTTGCAGTTTTCATAGCCAATTTGATGGTACTCGATATGCTTTCCGGTTCTTTTTTTCTTTAATACAATATTTACGTTTTTAAGAGCCGATTTGAATAAATTTTTTTTGTTTGGTTTTCTCGGCTTTCTCTTCACTCCTATTTTCTTAGTAGCACACCCCATTCCAAGTTTCGCTTTAGCTTTCATAGTGTTTGTAGAGTAGGCAATGTCGTGTTCTCTGCACGCCTCATCAAGTGGATTTACACCGCGTTCGCCTCTATCTAGGCGTTTTTGAAGTTTTGTACCTGGACCACAAAAATTATAACCAGGTATATGTAACTCGAATGGTAGCTTATTGATGAGTGTATTTAATAGACCTCCTCCAGTGGGGTTTCGTTGATTAATAATAGATTTTCGATCATAATTAATCATTATATATATATATAACCTTTCGCATCGAACTTTTTTTGTAAACAGATTGAAAATCTTATAAAACAATATATTTATGTGTATTTATATAATAGTATACAAAATGAAGTTGGTCAATCAACACGCAAAACTGAGTATAGGAAATTTTGATTTTGGAAATAGTCATCAAGGAACGAGAACAAAACATAGCGTACTTTTACCAAATGATATCAGAGCGATAATTGTCGGACCATCGAATTCAGGCAAAACCAATATAATGCTGAGCCTACTCTTGCACCCGAACGGTTTGAAATTCGAAAATATATATCTGTATTCAAAGTCGTTGTATCAACCAAAATATGAATATTTAAAACGTATTGTATCACCCATCAAGGGACTCGGCTACCACACATTCACTGAAAATAATGATGTCATAGATCCAAGCGATGCTAAAAAAAATTCAGTTTTCATATTTGATGACGTTGCTTGTGAAAAGCAGAATAACATGAGATCGTATTTTTGCATGGGGCGACACAAAATCATTGACAGCTTCTACTTGTGTCAAACATATACACATATACCCAAACACTTGATTCGAGATAATGCAAATTTTGTAATACTATTTAAATAGGATGATCAGAATTTAAAACATGTTTACAGTGATCATGTGAATACAAACTTGACGTTCGATAAATTTAGAAATATGGCTGCTGAGTGTTGGAAGGAAAAGTATGGATTTTTGGTTATTAGTAAAGATTGTCCAATTGATGTTGGTCGCTATAGAAAAGGTTTCGATGCATTCATTAAAACATAAAACAGTAATATGATAACAGGTTAGTTGTATAGATGGTTGTATAGTTGTATAGTTGGTTGGTTGGTTGTATAGTTGTATATTTGGTTGGTTGGTTGAATAGTTGGTTGTATAGTTGGTTGTATAGTTGTATAGTTGGTTGTGTAGGTGTGTAGTTGGTTGTATAGTTGTATAGTTGGTTGTATAGTTGGTTGTATAGTTGGTTGTACAGTTGTTTAGTTGGTTGTATAGGTGTGTAGTTGGTTGTATAGGTGGTTGTATAGTTGGTTGTATAGTTGGTTGTACAGTTGTATAGTTGGTTTTATAGGTGTGTAGTTGGCTGTATAGGTGGTTGTATAGGTGGTTGTATAGGTGGTTGTATAGTTGGTTGTATAGTTGGTTGTACAGTTGTATAGTTGGTTGTATAGGTGTGTAGTTGGTTGTATAGGTGGTTGTATAGTTGTATAGATGGTTGGTTGTATGGTTGGTTGTATAGATGTTTGTATAGGTGGTTGTATAGTTGTATAGATGTTTGTATAGTTGGCTGCATTGTTGTTTAGTTGGTTGTATAGTTGATTGTATGTTTGTTTTTAATGCTTTGATCAATTACATTAAACAGGGTGCTAATGGATTTTGGACTGAAGCGATCATCGACTGACCAATGCGTGTACTATTTTGTTTAAGGGAATCGTATTTTCATCGTGGCAATTTACGTGTATGATATTATCATATTTTCTAACAACAACGAAATGGAGAAGAAGCTACCCAAGGTTTTTTGTTTGATGAGTTCAAAATGAAAGACATGAGAGAGATATCATCAGTGTTTAATATTCGTGTGACACAATTTACGTGTATGATATTATCATATTTTCTAACAACAACAACGAAATGGAGAAGAAGCTACCCAAGGTTTTTTTTTGTTTTTGTTTGATGAGTTCAAAATGAAAGACATGAGAGAGATATCATCAGTGTTTAATATTCGTGTGACACGCAACAGAAGTGAAGAAGACTGTTTTTGAATACGAAGAACCCATTAAGAGAAGAAGTACAATTTAAAACAATTTGGGGAAGAGTGAAGAAGAAGAAGCCCATCAGTGTAAATAATATTAAACAAAACAAAAACAATATAAATTTATGAGTTTTTATAAATTTTTTTATTAATATGAAATAATTGTATATGTAATAAATTTATGTAATAATAAATGTATGTAATTTTTTATTTATTTAATATAATACTTCGTCGTTATCATTCGTTAAATCGATTATATACGATTCCATATCGCTATATATCTCTTGGACTGGTTCTTGTCTTTCCTCTTCGAAGTGTCGTTGTTGGCGTCTTCGTTGTTAGCGTCTTCGTTGTTGGCGTCTTTCCTCTTCTTCGAATCGTCTAATCCTCCTTTTTTTTTAAGTATAAGTCGACCTCCTCTAGCAATTTTACTGCTGCTTCTAAATCGTCCATTTTTTTCTGAAACTTCTAATGAACCGAGTAATTTCTTGAATATTAATTTGACACTCCATGTTTACTAATGAATAATTCAAGCTTTTACGTTTGCTTTTGTACAAAAATCATATCCTTATCAACATTTATCGTGAGAAAAATATTTTATTATAAAAAAATTTAATATGAAATTTTCATGCGAATCTTATTAGTAAACCGACATTTTTTTTTTGTTAAATCTTTTATCGAACGAAAACACTCACCATATTCAAAAATACCATCAGAAATAAAAAAGCACCCACAATACGCATCGTACTAGTAAACCAACATTTTTTTTTAATTAAATCTTTTATCAAACGAAAACACTCACCATATTCAAAGCTACTATCAGAAATAAAAACTACCCACAATACGCATCGTACTAGTAAACCAACAATTTTTTAAATTAAAACTTTTATCAGAAATAAAAACCACCCACAATACTCAACATTTCGTTGACTAATTGATAACACGCGCTCATGTTAATTTCTATTAGAATCATAATTCATATATGAAGCATAATTCGTTAATCTCTTATCTCTAATATAAAAAAAATCAAAACAAAAAAACCTAACCATAACAAACTCTTATCTACTTATATGATAAGAACACTCTTAGCTGCAAACAATTATTCCTAAAACACATATAATTTGATCGATGATGATGTCATAAAATAATACCACTTTATTAGTAACAATAACAATCTCTACACACACAATCTATATCCAATGCATAAACCCCAATCTATATCATCCCAATAATCAATATCTATATTCTTCACAATCTATACCCCATCTTTAGACCAATTCCAATACCACTAATCCACTATCTACATCCCCATCTGAACCACTAATCCACTATCTACATACCCATCCGTCGTCAAGTCAATACATCATATCTCTCTCTCCCTCTCTCTCTCTCTCTCTCTCTCTCTCTCTTCTATTAACCAATATCTATACTCACCTATAACCAATACCTATACTTACCTATAACCAATAATCTCCTATCTATACTCACCTATAACCAATAATCTCTTATCTATACTCACCTATAACCAATACCTATACTCACCTATAACCAATAACCAATATCGATAGGTAAGGGGAAAACCAATATCGGCAGGTAAAGAGGTAAAAAAACCAATATTGACAGGTAAAGAGGTAATCGATAATCGATAATCGATAAGTATTGATTTCACTTCCTGCTCCAGAACCGCCATATCCCTACTACTTGTCATAGATCCAAGCGATGCTAAAAAAAATTCAGTTTTCATATTTGATGACGTTGCTTGTGAAAAGCAGAATAACATGAGATCATATTTTTGCATGGGGCGACACAAAAGCATTGATAGCTTCTACTTGTGTCAAACGTACACACATATACCCAAACACTTGATTCGAGATAATGCAAATTTTATAATACTATTTAAACAGGATGATCAGAATTTAAAACATGTATACAGTGATCATGTGAATACAGACTTGACGTTCGATAAATTTAGAAATATGGCTGCTGAGTGCTGGAAGGAAAAGTATGGATTTTTGGTTATTAGTAAAGATTGTCCAATTGATGCGGGGCGCTATAGAAAAGGTTTCGATGCATTCATTAAAACATAAAACAGTAATATGATAAAAGGTTAGTTGTATAGATGGTTGGTTGGTTGTATGATTGTTTGTATAGTTGTATAGTTGGTTTCAAGTTGGTATCAGTTGGTATTAGTTGGTTTCAGGTTGGTTTCAAGTTGGTTTCAAGGTGGTATTAGTTGGTTTCAAGTTGGTTGCAAGCTGGTATTAGTTGGTTTCAAGTTGGATACAAGTTGGTTACAAGGTGGTATTAGTTGGTTTTAAGTTGGTTGCAAGCTGGTATTAGTTGGTTTCAAGTTGGTTGCAAGTTGGTTTCAATTTGTTTTTTTTTTTTTTTTTTTCTAGTGTTGTAGTTGTTTTTAAATGTTTTAATCAATATCTATATTTTCAACAGAAAAAATACTTGGCCGTATATGAACGGCAACGTAACAGAAGTGAAGACTGTTTTTAAACAAGAAGGAACCAAAAAATACTTAGTAAAAAAAGAGAAGCAGAAGCAGCCCATCAGTGAAATAATATTTAGAAAAGAAGTAAAAAAACCATAATAAACAATATAAATTAGTAATTTTTTATTGATAAATAAATGTCTGAATTATATATTTTTTTTAAATATCGTCTTCTGTCAAATCAATGACTTCATCATCAGATTCCATCCCACTCTTTTGCTGATGTCGTCGCTCCTCCTCCTCCTCTTCCTCCTCTCGTTGTTGTCGTCGTCTTTCCTCGTTCTCAATCTCACATATTTGTTGTCGTCGTCTTTCCTCGTTCTCAAACTCACGTATTTGTTGTCGTCGTCTTTCCTCGTTCTCAAACTCACGTATTTGTTCTTGTCGTCGCTCCTCCCTTCTGTTTCTCCTTTTTTGGAACAACCTGCGCACTTGTATAAGGAGGTTCACCGCTGCCTCCAGCGTATCCATATTCCTTCTATTTTGTGTGATGTATCTACGTACCTCTTTCACACTTACTTTTTGATTATCCATAATAATTATACTCTGCAGTCTGGTTCTCAATAAAGTTTGTTTCGAATGTATAATTCAAGATTTTACGACTGCTTTTATACAAAAAATCATATCCTTATCAACATTTATCGTGAGAAAAATATTTTATTATAAAAAATGTAATATGAAATTTTCATGCGAATCTTACTAGTAAACCGACATTTTTTTTAATTAAATCTTTTATCAAACGAAAACACTCACCATATTCAAAAATACTATCAGAAATAAAAACTACCCACAATACGCATCGTACTAGTAAACCAATATTTTTTTTTTAAATTAAAACTTTTATCAGAAATAAAAACCACCCACAATACTCAACATTTCGTTGACTAATTGATAACACGCGCTCATGTTAATTTCTATTAGAATCATAATTCATATAATTCATGAAACATTCTCTTATCTCTAATATAAGAAATCAAAACAAAAAAACCTAACCATAACAAACTCTTATCTACTTATATGATAAGAACACTCTTAGCTGCAAACAATTATTCCTAAAACACATATAATTTGATCGATGATGATGTCATAAAATAATACCACTTTATTAGTAACAATAACAATATCTACACACACAATCTATATCCAATACATAAACCCCAATCTATACCATCCCAATAATCAATATCTATATTCTTCACAATCTATACCCCATCTCTCGACCAATTCCAATACCAATCATCCACTATCTAACATCCTCATCTGAACCAATAATCCACTATCTACATACCCATCCGTCGTCAAGTCAATACATCATATCTCTCTCTCTCTCTCTCTCTCTCTCTCTTTCATTAACCAATATCTATACTCACCTATAACCAATACCTATACTCACCTATAACCAATAATCTCCTATCTATACTCACCTATAACCAATAATCTCTTATCTATACTCACCTATAACCAATAATCTCTTACAACCAATATCGATAGGTAAGGGGAAAACCAATATCGGCAGGTAAAGAGTTAAAAAAAAACCAATATCGACAGGTAAAGAGGTAAAAAAACCAATATCGACAGGTAATCGGTAATCGATAATCGATAAGTATTGATTTCACTTCCTGGTCCAGAACCGCCATATCCCTACTACTGAAGTTGTGATGCAGCATGTTTCTTAATTTTAGTTGATAAATGGTACAGATCGGTAACTCCATTACCAGTCCATTCACCATTGATATCGGCGGTGTTATCATTAAAAATTTGACATGGGAAACTGAATAGCGAATTCAATTTTTCACATCTACACAGCCAAGATGCTTTTTTATATTGTTCTGGATTGAAGTAACGTTTAAATTTTTTATTTTTGACACAGCATATCTGCGTTAAGAATATTTCCGGCCTTGGAGGTCCGCGCTTTTTCATTTCTACTTTATCCGAAAAATTCTTGTGGTGACTCTTAATAAATTCCACCGAAAATGCTTCCATTTTAAAACTATTATAAATACTTAGCCTTTTGATAGTTTGAATACACTTAAAGTAACTTGAACCAAATCACAGTGCAAAATAAACTTAAATCGTACAAAAGTTACGACAAAACTATTCTCATTAATAAATAAACACAAACCGTACACAAATAGCTACAAACTAAGCTTATGACATGATTGGCAACTAATCACTATGCGTATGATCCCATCTCATTTTTGTTTAAAAACAGGAGAAATTCACAAAATCGTAGCATTTTGCAGGTTTTTTATTTTGAAAAAAAGGTGTAAAACAGGTGGATTAAAGATTATTTTATCTTCTCATGGCGTCAAAATGTAAATAAAAAATGCTTATTATTACGAAGAGTCATCAATCATCTTCAAGGTCAAGGTCAATGTCGTCGCCCAAGTCGTCATCTGTTTCTTCGTTGGCATCAGCGGAGCGCAAATTGTATTTATCTTTTGCTGAGATTTGGCGGAGCATGTCCGGTTTTGATTTGATGAATTCGAAGAATTCCATGCACGAAATTTTCAAATTCACTTTGACGGTTAGAATGGCCTTCAATTTTCAAATTCCTTGTAGTCGCAACTTTCGGAATCCAAATGTCTGAATAGTTCGACCCACCGGTTTGTGGTCGTGACCTTATCGTCTTTCCATTGTTTGATTTAACTCTCTGAACAATAGTTCTTCACGTAAATAAGTTGGTTGTGCAATTTCGTTGCATTTTCGTTCGTGTCGTACAATTTTTGCGTATCCAATTTTTGCATGACCGCTTCGACGTCTTTCCACGATGGAACTCTGCGCAACGTTGCCCAAGAATACGCTTCTAATTCCATAATTGGAGCTGCCCACTTTTCGAGGTATTCGACAGCATCATCTGCAAAATTATTTCAAATTTCTGTCAGCATAATAATGAGTCGTACAAAAACAGAACAAATTACCGAAGAATTCTGTGCATTCGGCGGTCAAGATCTCGGCATTGTACCCATCGTTGGTACGCTACCTTTTCTGCAGCTGTCTTTGGCGATAAGAAAACATCTTCCCGCCGCAGTTGCAAAGACGTTTGCAGTTCATCCAAATATTGAGTGATATGCGGTGACATCATCGCCTTCAATTTTAAGCACATATTCTGCGAACAACTCAGCCTAGTCAATAAAACGATGAATCGAAAAAAACGGAAACGAAATAATTAATTGATTGATTCTAATTTTCGAAAATAATTTATATTGTGTACCTGCTCTTGAGCGAAATGTAGCCAAAATTTCGACATTGGATCGCTGAAGAAATTTTCTAGCATTTTTTCTCCTTTCGGCAAGCCAACGAAAAGTAATTTGAAGGCATCATATAGCTGCAACACGCGCTTAATGGCTGGACCAAGAGCGAGAAAACGTGTCTTTGCGTAACCCAGTAATTTCATATACTTGACGCCAACCGTTTCACAAAATTTGACCAGTTCTGTAACGTGTGTGGTGTGAATGTAGAAATACGCGTATATTTTCACAATGACACATTCAACATCGAATGGCAACACATCGCAAGCATATTTCAGCGCATTGTGCGCGATGTGAGCTACGCATCCAATGCCGATTAGATACGGAAGCCACGATTTCATTCTGTAGTATACGTTGTTCTATCCTCCTCGCGTAGTGCCACCGAAATTCGCTTTGGCGTTGTCTCCGCAGAACGCGACGATTTTATTCTTCAGATCGTATTTAGCGGCTGCAGCTGAAATGAGTTCGTGGATAATTTCTGCTGTTTCGCCACGTTCCGACGTTATATCCAAGACTTTTACACGCCGACTGTAGGAATAAAATATCGAACGAGCACGGGAAACAGCTTCACGTTTCCGTGGCTCGATGCGTCTGTATAAACTGACACACTAGCACTGCTTCAATTCTTCTTCAAGCATTTGTTTGACTTGAGGAGCGAATACATTGACGACGATGGATTGACATTTCGTTTGCGAGCACGAAAATTTTTGCAATTTGAAACACGTTCGGAATATTTTTGTCGCACAGTCTGAGGATCGAAAGCTGTGAGTGTTGAGTTTATGATGTGATATGCCCTAGTGCCTTCCATTGCTGCCATTGTGGCGTCGAATGTCGATGAAAAGAAAGCATTGATTGCTTGGCTGCCAGACGCTGCGTTGAAGGCTTCGCGGTGGACGTTCGTTTTTAGATGTCAAACGACATCTGAATTGCCGCCTGAAGCGATGGAAAATTCTTTGTTGCACTTTTTACAGCGAACACCACTTTCACTTTTGGTTTTTTCGAGATACGAATATATTTTCCTTAAGTTTAGCAGAAAAAACACATCTGTATTTGTTCGACATTTTCTTTCTTTTTCAATCAAACGAACAGAGAGAGCGCGTATGAAATTTTTGCTCCGTTCGCTATTTCGCGCATTCGCCGCGTGTTGCCAACGTTCACTGCGACGTTCGCCGTGACGTTGACTGCTTCCTTGTTTGAAATTTTAAAATTTGGTGCGTTAAAAATATCTCTGGTCAAAAACAGGTTTTTCGAGAGCAATCACAGGTCACAGGTTTTCGGTCCAGAAAAAAGGAGTCTCCTGCTCAATACAGGAGAGATGGGATCATTAACTATGCGAAGTAAACACAAATCGTACAAAAAGCCAATTAAACTATTCTTATTCACAAATCGTACTTGAATGGTAACAACCTATATTTTTTAAGAATAAAATTTCGCAATGTTTAACACAATACGTATAATATAGAAAACGCAAGAAAAACACTTCCGACCGCACGAATTCTAATCAGAGAAGACGTCAAAATTAGGTGAAATGTCAAATATTCAATCAAAACAAGAAAAAAAAGCAATCTCCGAAGCTTTCTCACTTCCATTCATCCGTCGTATTCATGCGATGCGCTATATAAAGTGCCTACAAAATTCTATTTTCACGCGTAGGACTGAAATTCATTTTTGTAAGGGATTTGAGAGAATTTTCGTGTGCGATATCTGAATTTCACCGCCATCAACGCCATATCCGCGCATTCGATCGTTTAAAAGGCTTTATGTCGCATAGCGGGCAATGGATTTTTTTGTTTGAAAAATAACTTAAATGAATATGGTATGTTTGCAATAACTTTTTGATCTTTTAGCGCAGATTATAACATTAAAGTTTAGGGGGTTCATTGCACGAGTGAACCTATAGGCGAGCCGCCTCTGATTTGAATGGACATATGGTAACTCTCTCGAGAACTTTATATAGAAAACACAAAATACTAATAGGCCGGAAATCAGTGACTGCATTAGGAGAATTCGTTTTTGCTATCGGCAGTACTGAGGCAACTTTCCATGTCATAGGAAAGGTACCCTTGGATAAACATGCATTTAAATATGTAGTATATGGTGGCAAATATGCGGGAGAAGAAATTGAATAAATCTAGAATGTAGAAAGTCAGGACCAATAGCATTCGATGTTATGGAGTTAATAGCTGAGAGCAGCTCAGGTAAGTTGATGCATCGAAAAGAAAAGTAGTGTTTTAGTATATATTTCATTTGAAGGCGCTGAGGTGGTCTGGAACGATATCTGACAAGTATTAATGAAGTGCTTATTGAGTTCATCATCCCCAAAGTTACAGGTCGTCGGTTCCTTTCCACAAATACCAGCGTTCTTTAAATTGGCCCAAATTCTATTGGAGGGTAATGCAGGGTCAAACTTTTGACTTTAATAAGAACGCTTGGCATTCCTTATAGCTGTTGTAGCAATATTTCTCGCAGATTTATATAAATTAATAATAATAAAAATAATTTATTTCATCAAAAAATTGACTACTACATTTATCCACAGTTGGAAACAATAAAAAAGAATAAAAGTAATAAAACAGAATTAGGTACATGAAAATTTAAACTTTTTACAAAATCAAACATTATTAACCTCAAGAAAGCTGACTTTTTACTTGTGGGACACTCATGTGAAAATTCAATTGCGAGAAGAAGTTATTGAAATCTCTTAACATGAATGAAACTGGTTCATAAAACCCATAGTTCGTGCGATGCTGCGGATTTTTACAAAGCTCATAATTTCGCAAAGGACGACATGGAACATTGAATTTAATCATAGACAGCAATTTGTCAGATTCAATTATACCTGAAATTACTTTAAAACCAAAAACAAGTCTGGCATGTATCCGCCTTTTCTCAAGGGAATCCATAGACAGCAGATTTAAACGATCAACATATGGCGGTAACCTAAGTGGATCGGACCAGGAAGGCCCTGAAGGACAAACCTTAAGAACCGACGCTGAACTGCTTCGATCCATGTTTTTACCACACAAGGTATTCATGAGTGCCCTTACCGTTTCCAATTGCAATTTGCCATTACCACCGAACAGCGTAAAACCGACAGTGCATTCAGACAGCCTGTATATTGACTTAAAAGTTACAAAAAAGAAAATACAATAAAATACAGAGTAAAAATAGGTAATTAGATAGCAAACAGTTTTCCAGCAGCACAATGCATTAATAAAAACATTAAAAAGAACATAAAAATGATAAAAGTGTTATACCGATATAGTAGTTCTGTACTATGTGTACTACCGGCGTTAACTTTGGGTTCGGTTGTATGGGGAACTTACGGACTTACCCAATGTAAGTCCATAGCGAAAAATGTTCCTTCGGGGTATATTGAGAGTTGGGCTATAGGCTCTACACGAAGAATGGCCCCGAAAGTAAGAAGAAATTGTTTCTCTTTATATCGGAATGCGGTCCAAAGGCCGGACGAACAATTGGCCCTGAGGCCAGAGTCGATGCTCTGCTCGCTGAAATTCTTATGTGGCATACGGTCCAAAGGCCGGACCAATAACTAGCCCTGAGCCAGAGTCGATACTCTGATCATTAAAGCTTCTCTGGGGCATACGACCCAAAGGCCGAACGAACAATTGGCCCTGAGGCCAGAGTCGATCCCTTATCTTCTATCGTCTAATTAGATATATGTATGAAAAACTTTCAATTGTTTACCATATTTTTTTGTTTATTAGATGTATCTACTGCAACGGTTTAAGTTGTTGTATAGTTGTATAATGTTGGTTATTGCAGCGGCTTGGTTGCTGTTAGTTTAAGCTGCGACTCCTGTTTAACGGCTTCAGTTGTATTCTTTTTTCACTATTTTTTTTTCACTTTGTTAATCGCCCAAAGTGTACGAGCGATATTTTTAAATGTTAACTTAGTTTTTATCTTTTTGTTTTGCCCAAAGGACGAGCAGTGTACTTATGTCGATTTTGGTTTAAAAGAACACAGTGACAGAGAGCGATTCGTAAAATGTACTTAATTATATAGTTCTTTTTAGCTGAATTAAGCTTTACAAAAAACGCACAATTGAATAGAAGGTTCAATAATTTATTTTATTTATTTACTTTAATTTATACATGTAAAATATACAAACCAAAACAAGTTCAGCACTAGTAACAGGGACCATCGGCTTTTGTGTTGACAAAATTTTTGAGTTATTTTTAAGTTAGGTGAACAATGTATTAATTGCAGAATTCAGAAAAATTAGATTAGATTAGAAAAATTAGAATTAGATTTCATTGAAAATTTTTGATTTTTTGATTATATCTATAATGGCTTTGCATATGTTTTGTTGTTGACTGTTTTTTATTAATTCTAATAGATTTGTTCCCGTTCCGTTGAGAAGTCTGTTGTAGCTGATTAAATGTTGGAAGTTCAATGTAGTGTTGCAATATTTGCATCTGGGTGGCGCTCCTTTCTCGATTAGATGTAGATTGGTAGCTTTAGTGTGTCCTGTTCGTAGTCTAAGAATTATAGCGGCTACACGACGAGTTAGTGCATCAGGAATGTTGGAAATGATTTTTTCCGGGCTTACGAAGGTTGAGTAGAAGTTTCGGCGTTCAGGCCACTCCCGATTCTCTTTTTTCGAGTAAGTGCTTATTTATTAATAATTTTATGTCAGAGGCAGTGAAAGTGTTGTCAGTCAGAAGTGGATGTCGACTTGACTCCTGCGTAGTGCAATCCGCTGCCTCATTCCCTTCTATTCCTACATGCCCAGGAACTCGTAAAAGTTTTATTTTGTTAGCTGAGTTGGTTAGTTCGTATATGATTTCTTTAATGATATGGTTTTTGGAGTTTACATTTAGTGTTGCTTTTATAACTGAGAGACTGTCGGAACATATGCAAAATTTTCCTCGATTCTTTGAGGTATAGTTGATAGCTGATAATGATGTCTGTGCTTCAGCTGTGAATATGGAGCAAAAGTCAAAGAGAATACCCAACTTTATTTCGTTATTTTGTTTTACAATGGCATATGTATAGCATGGTCCAGACCTCGTTAGAGAGTGTAGAGGTAACGCATTTGAACAGTGTTTTGTACACGCTGTTGTTAGTATTTTGCTTGGGATATTGTGCTCATTCCATATTGATACTCTGGGTAGGTATCTTCCAAGGAGGTTTTGATTTTGGCGTAGATGGTATAGCTCTTATAGATATAGCTAGCTCTTGCGCTATAGTTAGGCAGTTATGTAGCGTGGAAGCAATGCGTGGTATCTTTTTTCTTTTGGACAGGTTAGCTATATTACTTTGTATTAGTGTGTTTCCTCCAAATATTAGTTTTGGGATTAGCTTAGCTGTCAGAGTCTTCTGTCTATTTTCAAGAGATGGCATGTTCTCTTCGGCAAGCAAATTCGTTATAGGGGTGGTCCGGAATGCTCCAAGAGCACAACGAATAGCTCCGTGATAGGGTGCCTTAAGTTTCTGCAATGTGGAAGATGGGCATTTTCCATAAACTTTTTTGGATAGGAAAAGTGCTTTTATCACTTTCAATAGAGTGACTGGATGTGCGTTTCATTTACTGTTTGAAAGATATTTTATTATATTTTGTCTCTTAAATAGATTGTTGCGTGTGTTGAGAACGTGTGTGTTCCAATTAAATCTATCCCACTATCGTTGGGATCGCCTTCCTCGCCTTCCTCTCCTTCGTCTTAAAAAGTCGTTGACTTCCTCGATAAGTATGCCGGAATTAATACATTATCGCCTTTATTTTCGAATACAAGCGATTGAATTCTGCTTTTGAAGGTATTTTTATTCAAAGAAAATCCTGATGGGTTGCGGTCCATAGTTGTAGTATTTTCTATTTAAAATATATTTTTTATAAGAGATAGAAAAAATGACAGCTAAGCCAAACACTTACCATGAATGTTTTTAATATGTATTTTTAGACCACCAGACGTCGGGAAAACCATTCCACACACGTTACAAAGTTCACTTTCCATTTTTTATTACAAACAAAAATCGTTATACAAATAACACTTCAATAACTTTCGTCGGCGAATTTCCAAAACAAACTACAGCCGAGAAGTTTTTCGTTGCTCTTTTCATATAAAAAAAATTTTAAAATTATATTACAGGTTAAGAAATGAAAGATGTAGAGGTTTTTTTTTATAATAAATAAATTTTTTATTTTCAGTTTTTTTTTTATAACTCTTTACTCATCGTCCTCCGTCTCCGTCAAGTCGATGATTTCTGTTGTTGTGTGTAACGATTTCACATCACTGTCGTTGGAATCCTCTCCTTCCTCTCCTTCCTCGCCTTCCTCTTCTTCCTCGGTTGAATCGTCACGCCGGTTCTGCTGCCTCCTATGACGTTCTCTCCTTTGGGCTAAAAGTCGTTCACTTGATCGATTATTATGGCTGCCGATTCAATTAAATTCATTTTCCTTCTATGTCGTGCAACGAATTCTCTGATTTCGCGTAGGTTATGTTACGTTTTTTCCCGGTCGGGAAATCCGTCTGGGTAACAACCCCTCGCACTAGGGGCGGAACGCGGCTTGTCCGGCCAACCCGTGGAGACGGGTCGTGGGCGCCAGCTGCTCGTGATTTGAAGCCACGTTCCTCGGAACTCGACGCAGACCGAACCGCTAGTCTGGCGAGATAAATATTAAAATTCCGCGAGAATTCTGGAACCAACAGAAAAAGAAAACAACGCGTAGCTCGGTAAAGGAAAACGAGGACACTCACAAAAATCTTAACACGAAAATAATAATAAGTAATAAATTGCAAAGAAACAATATATGTAGTTGTAAATGCCCAGTGGCTTTATTGCGTTTAAACCCTAACTACTCGTTACGTTAAAATTCTTGATAAAGTTAGAAAAGAAAAACAAAGGTCCCTGACTAAAATATTACTTTACTTGACTGTATCGTTGGGGCCCTTGATGTGCTGCTCGTCTCCAACGTCGTTGTTTGCTTCGAAGTTCTTAACAAATCTCCGTCTGTCGCTGCTCCGCTGCCTGGCTCTCGATGTGTTTACCTCCGCACGTATGTTTCCCGCTTCCGTAGTTATACTGTTGCGTTGACTGGATCTCTTATTCTGTCCTTAAATCACCACAGTATTTCAATCAAGAAAAAGCAAAAACCACCAACTCGTGGTACTGTATCTACTCTAGTTTTTCAAACTCGGACACTTGTAAATATAACTTGTTGGCACGTCCGTATTCGGTGCTGGTCACTGATAAAAGAGCCCGAGCTGGCTCAGTTTTTCGTTGCCAAGCTTTATGCCGGAATCCTCAACGGCTTTATTTTAAATTTTCGAATGTGACCGTTGAACTTCTTTTGTTCAACGGCCTATTTACTTTACTGCCTCTCGTTCACTCGTAAGTGTTGTGGCCGTTGAACTTTTATTACGGTTTTTCCCCGATTGGAAAAAACGTACTATCAATCTCAAACCCCTTGCACTAAGGGGCGGAACGCCGCCTGTTCGGCCAGCCCGTGGAGACGGGTCGTGGGCGCCAGTGGCTCTCAATTTAGGCCGCGTTCCTTCCTATTTCTCTCCGGACCGAACCACGAGTCCGGGGAAATCGTCACAACACAAAACTAATTGCGGGGCAGGCTAGAAAACTTCACACGAAGTAGAATATTAGTTTTTTATTTAATTTTAAATTTATCGCACCAATTGGATTTTTAATGTTCTTTTGTTGTTTTTCTTAAAGAGAATCTTAGGTTTACCTGAACTTAAAGCTAACTGATCTGTATTCGTTTCCGTTGGGGCCCGTCGTTGATGCTTATCCAGCGTTGTCCCTCGTATCTGCTTCGCTGTTTCTGAATTTTTTTTTTCGATCTCGTTCACGCTGTCGTTTTCTTCCCACGAATCGCTGATTCCCTCGAATTTTCGAATTTGGCGACTTTTCTCGACACTCCTCTTCACTTCGTTCACTGATTCTACTCGCTTTATTACTTGCACTCGTGGTAGTTTATTAGTTCGTTGCTCGATTGTTGATCGAAATTACGCGCACCGATCGAAATTAGGCGCACTCAGGTGCTGTTCTTAGACAATAATTGAATCGTTTATTTCAGAAACCACCTAAGTGCCCTTTTTTCAACTTTCGGAAAACTAAAAAAAACTGTTTTGCAGCTTAAGTATAGGTCTAGTCATCTTCAAATATTTTTTTACCAAATCAAAAACATGCTATTGGGATAATCTATTTTTTTAAATTTTGTTTTTCCTTCAAGTTTTTCAGTTATAAATTTTTGAAAAAATTGCACTTAGGTGGTTTCTGCAATAAATGAGTGTATCCAAAGTGATTTTTTTAAATTATTATTGAAATTGAGCCAAACCATTAATTTTTATCTGTTTTGGTATCAAAGGCAAGTAACAGACACACTTATGTATGAAAAATAGTGTTTTTACTAGGCCTAAATCGAAAAAAACAAGTAGACTACACGCTACAGTATGTCTATATACAAAGATCTGGCCTTATTCACTTATTCAGCTTCTGGCAAGTCTTCTGGCAACTCCTGGTCAGTTGTTGGCCATTGGATGATAGTATCATAGAAGGCTTCATATCCAACAGTGTATTCCATCAACTTTTTTATATCGTCTATCTTCTTTTTGTTGATTGGGACCTAAAACCAAAAATCTCACTGTGCAAAACCCGATAAATTTTAAAATTTGTTATAGTCAACAAAAATGTTTAGCTAAAAGTAAAATATAAACGTTTGAAATACCCTTGGTAAAATAAAAGTAAACATACCTTTCCCGAAGGATAAGCTTTCTCTGTTGGTAGTTCCGGAGGGCTGGCAGTTTTTAGCAATTTGAAGGTAGATGTTGTTATTCCTCCTAATTTTTACCGAAAATTCACGAAAACTAACCACTCAGTGTCTCTTTCACTCAATCTTTCAATCAAACAAAACAGCGAGTCACAAAACACGTGGCGTCAACAAGGCGCCAACCGTTACAAGTGAAATTTACCGTAGAAAGAACCTAAGCGACAGCGCTTGGGTTCTTTCTGAAATAAACGGATTATTTTCAAGGCTGCCAAATAGCATTGCTTGTATGGAACATAGGTTATCTCTGCACTAAAAGATGTATTTACCTTTAAATTGTACACAAACAACACATTTTTCGAAATTTTGTCCCTTAAGTGGTTTCTGAAATAAACGATTCAATTACAAAATCCTTCTAACATTAATCCTACTTCAGAGTCCTAGTTCTCTTGCCTTTCTTGTGCCGTCTTTTCCTATTTTATTTTTAGGTGCAAGTTAACTAGTCATGGTGTTGAAGGTGCGGCCTGATCGTGATCGAGGTAAGTATATAATCGAAATCCAGTCTTAAATTGTTATTAACTTGTTCCTTTTCTCTCTTTCAGGTAGTCCTGGCCCCTGTTACGGTGGAACCGTAACACTTTCCTAGTCCAAAACGTCCCGTGTATTCGGCTGTTCTTCGTAATGATTATCATAGTACTCGTGCTTTTTATTTTCCCGACTTAGTTAAGTCTCGTTTATACCAACTACCTTAGGCTCGAACCGTTTCGCGCAGTTCGGGTAAAGTTTTCCCGTCTCTACTATCAAGTATGTCTCCATGGTTACGATACAAGCATGGCCGCTACGACGATCGGTGATTGGTCAGTTCTCGTTTCAAGCTTCGCTTGGATAAATCGTGTATTTACCAAGTACACTCCGGAAATTACAATAGTTTATCACGCAAACCGAAAAGTTGATTAAGGCAAGTGATGTTGCGATGTAGTTCCTGTGTTGTCGCTTATTTTATTAGTGATTTTAGTGGTCTTTGTCGGTTTGCTCCGTTCTAACAGACGGGTGGATTTTTCGCGGCTATTCCTGGGCCGGAGTTTAAGGAGTTGTTAGCAAACTTTATTGCTGTCTTGTGCTCGGCGTACCGTCCAATAAATGGTACGCTAGGATACGATCGGAATGATTGTTGGATGATCTTCTAGTGCTGCTTGTTCTCCGACGATGATACGCGATTCGACGTCAATTCATCTCAGGTATTTCAATTTACAAGTTAATTCAATTTACAAGTTAGACTAATTTTTCTACCTTAGTGTTTCGTCGCCTTTAGCCAGCTTATTTGTGTTACGGAATAAAAGGTAGGTGCGATATTGGCCCAGAAATGTGAAAGGTAAATAGTTTTCCGCGATCCCGGCTTACGCAATTGCTAACATATTCCTTTTTGTATTCCCACAGGCCTGGCCCTAGTTACGATGGAACCGTAACAGTTAATCTCTTGGTTCGCCATGATTTGGTGTAGCTAATTCAAGCTTTTATGGTTGATTTTATACAAAAATCATATCCTTATTAAACACTTTTTTATATGGAATTTTACCAAATTAATATCACAAAACCACAATAATTTAAATTTCGTTCCCTAATTGATAGCGTACGCTCATGTCAATTTCTATTATTATAAACACACTTTTATCTATAATACATCGTGAGAAGTACATTCTTAACCACAAAGAATTTAAATTGACTAATTAGTATTTGACAGTGACATTTGCATATGAATCTTACGCGTAAGCCAAAATTCCGTATAAAACTGTTTTAAATTAAACTAAAATCAGAAAACTACAATAACTCAAATTTCGTTGACTAATTGATAACGCGCACTCGTGTCAATTTCTATTATCATAAATCCACTTTTGTCTATATCGTGTGAAATATATTCTTAACCAGTAGTAGGTATATGAGTGTTTTGGAGCGATATATGTTGATAAGGATATGATTTTTGTATAAAAGCAAACGTAAAAGCTTGAATTATTCATTAGTAAAAATGGAGAATCAACTGAATGAAATAACACGATTCATAACAGGATTCAGGAAAAAAATGGATGATTTGGAGGCAGCGGTGAAGCTGATAGAGGAGGTTGACCTGTATGTTAAACGAAAGAGGATCAGACGAATACAGGAATTTGAAGAAGAGGAAAGACGACGACACCAGCAACAAAGACAACAACGACAGGAGGAAGAGGAGGAGGAAAGACGACGACACCAGCAAGAACCAGTCCAAGAAGTGGATAGCGGGATGAAATCGGATGAAGTCATTGATTTGACGGAGGATGACGAACCATTATATTATTAAAAAAAAAATAATATATATACATATATATAATACATACATTTATTACATACATATCAATAAAAAAATTACAAATTTATATTGTTTACTATGCATTTCTACTTCTTCTCTGAATATTATTCCACTGATGGGCTGCTTCTCTTTTACTAAGTATTTTATTTGTGTTCAACTGCTTCATAAGACTTATTGGGTGGTGTTAAATCCATTTCCGTTAAAACATTAACAACTCGCTTGGAATTGAAAACATTTTTTTTATCCTCAAATTCTTTTTAAATTGTTGTTCTTCTTCTTCTCCTCTAGACAATTCCCGCTCTATGTTTGTTTTAGAAATCCAGTCACCTTCATCAGCGAAAGCACATCCGGGTGCGAATCCAACTGGAGTTTTATATTGAGTGAAACCATCAATGGCTTTTCCAACAATCGTAATGTCTCCACCTTAATAGTATAGTTTTTAGAATAAATTACTTTAAATAAAACGAAAATATTTATCTAGCACTTCAATCTTAACGTGCTGAAAGGGTTTAAATTTAAATTCAAACTGACAACTTTGGGGAACCTCTTCAAATCTCGTTGCCAATATAAGATTTCTCGCACCATTTTCGGGAGTCATAAATACCTCCATGTGTTTATTATACATTACTAAATTTATAATTCTAAACGAACACCATCCCGATCCGCAAATACAATATTCCCGATTTCGTGAAATTAATGTGTCTACCAAAAATATTGTACCATCCATAGTTGATAGCGTTGTGTAAAAGTGTCTGTAAATTAAATCAAACATGCAAATTTATACTATAAATAAATAGCGTTTTCCCCCACTACAACCTACTTATTGATTTCGTCATTTTGTGTACATCTAATGGATTATGTCATGTTGCGTAATTATACTACTATATAAACCAATTGTTTTCTGAAATTAGAGTATTATCTCGGCTGTGCTCAAACATTCATACCAATAAAAAAAGAAAAACAAGCAAACAACAATATGCGTGGAGAAATAATTTGTATTCTTCTCATGTGTACAGTATTTAGTACCGTTCATCCGGGTGTAATACCTATAATTCTGTCTGAATATGCTGAAAATAAAGGAAATTTGGAGTTTGCATTACAACTACCCAGCAATGAGACAGTGCAAATTGGATTATCATTCCAACTGTTTAAATTCAACAATGTTTTGAACAATTCAACAGAAGATTCTAGTAGCTTAGCAACGACAACAACAACTACAACACCACTAAAAAATACAACAACAAATTCAATACCAGAGGAAAAATACGTCACTGTTCAAGAAGCAATTGAGGGTTTTAGGCAGGATTTAATTAAAAAAGAACGTGAAATTGCTGGAATTATTGAAAGTGAACGACCTTTTTACAGACACTTCAAACTGCAATTCCAAGACGACTTGCTACTTACAATCTGTTGTACTTATGATAGCAACTTTGAAAGAAAATCTTTGAATATAAAGTGCTATGAATATCGCGAATATATGAAAGAAAGAATTCTTAGCAATGGAGAAGTGGAACTTATTCAGATTCAGGACGCAGAATACAAACCTGATGTCGAAATAATCGATGGTAGAAGTGTAAAACAACTTTGTGAAATGGAAATATCATAAGTTGAAGAAAAATAATATATCATTAAATTTTTTTAAAATTATTTTTTATTTTATTAAAATTGATTTTAGTTAGAAATACACTTTGTTTTGTTTTTTTATTTATTATTTTTTCTCCTTTCGTCATTTAATTAGAACTTGTGATATGAAAAGAGCATCTGGCGGCTTTTTCCGGTGGAGGGTCCTCTCGCCACGCTGTAATTTTGTGTGTTGAGTTGTGATAAAGTATCGTTTGATAATTGTCCATATCTCGATGGTAAAAATACTTCATATTCTTCCAGTTCAAGTAATATCGCATTTCCAAAATCGGTTTTACGTTTCTTGGCGCTCATGATTTTAAATAGTTTATACGGCTGCATATCCTTCACTTTAAAAAGCAGTTTGGAATTTAAGGAATTTAATTCCTTAAGAGTGTCGGCACCCTCGACGTCAACCAGCACACCGATTGATTCCGTATCAATTTTAAACATATTGTTGCTTTCTATAAAAAAAAATTATTATTATTTGAATATTCGTTGATATAATATGTACTTACCTCCTGGTATGTTGTTGAATTATATTCCTTGGACCAATTTTGCTGTTCTTTTTATACTAAAACTCTTATCTATATCATACGAATACTCTAAACCGCAAACAAAAAATTGAATGTTCTCACGCTTTTTATCACAAAACAATAATACAACACAGAAAACATAAAAACAAAAAAACCGTTTTTAGTGCATATAAAATTAATTTAACGTTCTCTAATACACAAAGTCCAAAGTCCAATTGATAACGCACGATCGTGTTTATTCCTGTCCGAATCTAGCTTACAGTTCCTTATCTATATAATAAGAATACTCGTAACCGAAAAAAAAAAAAAATTCAAATATCAATTTCATCATTATATGAAACATAATTCATAAATCTCTTATCTATAACATAAGAAATGAAAACCTAATTCATAATACATTCTCTTATCTATATCATTCGAATACTCTAAACCACAAACAATTCAAATATCAATTTCACCATATATGAAACATAATTCATAAATCTCTTATCTATAAAACATTTTTTTACCCACAAAGAATTCAATTACCAATTTTAGCATATATGAAACCTAATTATCTAATTCATAAAACTCTTATCTATATCATAAGAAATGAAACCTAATTCATAAATCTTTTATCTATATCATACGAATACTCTAAACCAAAAATTATTTTAATTCAAAAAAAAAAAATATAAAAAACCACAATACCAATCATCATATATGAAACATAATTCATAATATCTCTTATCTATATATATCATAAGAACACTCTTAACCGCAAAAAGTTCAAACAATTATTCCTAAAACATATATAATTTAATCGATGATGACGTCATGAAATGATTCCACGTTATTAGTAACAATAACAATCTCCACACACACACACAATCTATATCCAATACACAAACCACAATCTATACCATTCCAATAAGCAATTTCACCGCCAACCACCTGGTGAGAGATGTCAACGGAACTCTCCTTAATATGAGTGAACACCAGTTGCGACGATGGAAGGAATACTTCTCTGATATTTTAAACATCTTGTCAGATGAAGATATTCCGGAAACAGAACAACTTCCAAACATCCAACCGCAACAATCCTCTATTAGGGACGATCCCCCAGATAAGGAAGAGATAGTTTCCGCCATTCGGTCAATGGCGGGAAGAAAAGCTCCAGGTATAGACGGACTACCAACCGAACTCCTCAAAGCGGACCCGGAAATAACAGCCGATATACTCCTCCCACTCTTCACTAAGGTGTGGAATGATGGAAGATATCCGACTGAATGGAAGGAGGGCGTCATTGTGAAAATTCCGAAGAAGGGTGACCTTCGGGATTGTGGCAATTGGCGTGGTATATGTCTACTTACTGCCGTATCAAAAATTATGGCTAAGGTAATTCTCAATAGGATTAGTGATGTCGTCGAGAGCACTCTCGAAGTTTATCAGGCTGGATTCCGTAAAGGGTCGTCTTGTACCGACCACACAAATACCCTACGGATAATATTAGAGCAGTCAGCCGAAATGGGTTCGCCACTACATCTCATGTTTGTGGACTTCGAGAAGGCTTTCGACAGCGTTAAGCGAGATTACATATGGAATGCTTTGCGTAGGAGAGGTATTCCAAATAAGGTCATAGCTATGATTAAAGAATCCTACGAAGATGCAAGGTGTCGCGTCTTGCATAGAGGAGAGCTGTCCGAGAGCTTTCCTGTGCGAACGGGTGTCAGACAAGGCTGCATATTATCACCAGCCCTGTTTCTGGTGGTAATAAATGACATCTTGAAAGCTGCACTGGAAGGTGGGGAAGGTAAAGGTCTTCAATGGAGACTATTTAACATCTTAAGTCACCTTGATTATGCTGATGACGTGTGTTTGCTTGCACATACCCGTTCGGACTTAGAGTCAAATGTTCGCTCGTTGCATTCTAAATGCAAAGAGGCGGGACTGAAAATAAATGTGCGTAAAACCAAGTACATGCACATGGGTTCGAACGCAAGCACACCGATTGTTCTTAATGGACAGGATGTAGAAGAGGTGCAAGATTTTTGCTATCTCGGAAGCATTGTCAGCATGGACGGCGGAGCCGAAAAGGATGTTGAGGCTCGGCTAAATAAAGCTCGTCAGGCCTTCGGTATCCTTTCCCCTTTCTGGAGGTTAAGAGAGATCTCCCTTCGCACGAAGCTGCGAGTTTTTGACGCATGCGTCAAATCCGTGTTGTTATATGGTTGTACTACGTGGAAAGTGACCGTTCGACTTACCAAGAAACTACAGACTTTCGTAAACCAATGCCTCCGACGCATTTTAGGAATATTCTGGCCAGAAGTGATCTCCAACGACGAACTTTGGAGTACAACTCGCCAGACTAAAATAGGTATTGAGATTCAACGGCGAAAGTGGCAGTGGATCGGTCATACTTTGAGGAAACCAGAGCAAAACATCGCAAAACAGGCTCTGGATTATAACCCTCAAGGAAGACGTCGGGTTGGTCGACCATGTAACACATGGAAGCGAGCAGTTGAGCAGGAGGCCAGAGGAATAAACAAGTCCTGGCAACAGCTTAAAGCCGATGCTCAGGATCGCGCCTTGTGGAAGAGAGTTGTTTCTGTCCTATGCCCCTATAGGGGGTCTTAACAGGAATTTGATTGATATTCTTCACAATCTATACCCCATCTCTAGACCAATACCAATACATATCCCAATAATAATAATCAATATCTATACTAATCACAATCTATACCCCATCTCTGGACAATATCAATACATCATCTCTCTCTCTCTCTCTTCTATTAACCAATATGTATCTCACCAATAACCAATAACCAATAATAGTAGGTAAAAGTGCACTTGGGCCTGGGAAAATTTTGAAGACCGTGGGAACTTTTTGTTAACCTTGAGATTACCTTGAAAACAGGTGTTGGTGACGTCATAGGGAATCCCCGTGTAATCTATGGGTTTTGAATGGGGGTCATGGAGGTCAATGACCTTGAGGGATTCCCTTGATCACCTGAGGCACGTGGGCGTGGGAATATTTTGAAGACCGTGGGAACTTTTAGATTAACCACCTCTCATGGGACCCCTAACTACTTTAATTGGATTGATTGATTGATTGATCGGTTGATTGATTGATTCTCTCTCTCACCCTCTCTCTCTCTCTCTCTCTCTCTCTCTCTCTCTCTGGTTCCTGTTAACACCTGTTCTCCGTAATCGCCTTTTATCTCTCTCCACAATTTGCCAATACAGGCACCCACGATCTCAGCTGACTTTCTCTACGTGTTTCTCGGTCGTCCAACACGGTGTCTTTGCGTTGTATTTATCCTATCTATCCTATACTGGCGATTGATCGATTGAAATTTAACATGAATTGATATTGAATTCCGTATGAATCTGATTTGATTGATGGCCGGGGACGTATTTTAATAGTTACACTTGGCACCTAAATTACTTTTATCGAAAAAAATTGTTGCCACCAAAGGGACTTGAACCTGGAACCACATGCGTAAGAAGCGGTAGCGTTAGCCTTACGCTAGCCAGACTACATACTCGGCCTTGTTCAATATGCAAATATATAGTAACTAATAAAGTGGTATTATTTCATGACGTCATCATCGATCAAATTATATGTGTTTTAGGAATAATTGTTTGCAGCTAAGAGTGTTCTTATCATATAAGTAGATAAGAGTTTGTTATGGTTAGGTTTTTGTTTTGATTTTTGTTTTATATTAGAGATAAGAGATTTACGAATTATGCTTCATTTATGAATTATGATTCTAATAGAAGTTAACATGAGCGCGTGTTATCAATTAGTCAACGAAATGTTGAGTATTGTGGGTGGTTTTTTATCTGAATTTTAAAAAAAAAAAATTTTGGCTTACTAGTACGATGCGTATTGTGGGTGCTTTTTTATTTCTGATAGTATTTTGAATATGGTGAGTGTTTCCGTTTGATAAAAGATTTAACAAAAAAAAAAATGTCGGTTTACTAGTAAGATTCGCATGAAAATTTCATATTAAATTTTTTTATAATAAAATATTTTTCTCACGATAAATGTTCATAAGGATATGATTTTGTATAAAAGCAAACGCAAAAGATTGAATTATACATTCGAAACAAACTTTATTGAGAACCAGACTGCAGAGTATAATTATGGATAATCAAAAAGTTAGTGTGAAAGAGGTACGTAGATACATCGCACAAAATAGAAGGAATATGGATACGTTAAAGGCATCGGTGAACCTCCTTATACAAGTGCGCAGGTTGTTCCAAGGAAGGAGAAACAGAAGGGAGGAGCGACGACAAGAACAAATACGTGAGCCTGAGAACGAGAAAAGACGACGACAACAACAAGAGGAGGAGGAGGAAATTTGGCCGTCCGACAGGATTAGACATCAACGACAACAACAACAACAAGAGGAGGAGAAAGAGGAGGAAATTTGGCCGTCCGACAGGATTAGACATCAACGACAACAACAACAACAACAGCAACAACAACAACAACAGCAACAACAACAAGAGGAGGAGGAAGAGGAGGAAATTTGGCCGTCCGACAGGATTAGACATCAACGACAACAACAGGGAAAATAGAAGAGCAATGGACGAGATGGAAGCAGTGGTGGATCTTCTATCAAGCTTGTGGCGAGGTCTAGAACGAAGGAACAGAAGGGACAGACGAAGGAGGAGGAACAACCGGCAACAACAACAACGAGAAGAGGAACGGCAACGAGAAGAGGAAGAGGAGATATACAGACGACAACAAAGACTCCTAGAGGAGGAAGAGGAACAACTACAACAGCAGCAACAACAAGAACAGGAAGAGGAGGAAGAGGAGGAACTTTGGTCGGCCGACAGCGGGATCGATGACATGGAGGCAGAAAAGGAAATTATTGATTTGACAGGAGATGATGATTAATATTATTATTAATACAAACATTTTTTATATATAAAATTTATTAACTTAATAAAAAAAATTACAAAAATTTCACATTGTTCTTCTTCCCTTACTTTCTCATTTTTCCATTGCTACATCCGGAGACATTGATGGTGTTTCAAAAGTATCAGTTAGATTAAGCTTTCGTCTGAATTTGGGTGTTGGAGTTTCAAAGTCAACGTCACTTTCAATATCATCTGTAGATTGAGTTTCCATGTTTTCTTCTTCTTTTTCAGGCTCATATTTACTGTGATTATGATTTTCTACATCTTTTTTCTCGTTTAGGTTGGTATTTACTGTGTTCATACAGTTTAACTAATTCTTTAAGAGGTCCGGTGATTGGTTTCAATGTTTGTTCTTCACGAGATTCAGCATTAACTCTACCGATTTTTAATTGCTTACATTTTTCTTTATTTATATTTTTAAGCATTAAAACAACTATACAAACAACTAAACAACCATACAACCAACTATACAGCTATACAACCAACCAACTATACAACCAACTATACAACTATACAACCAACTATACAACCAACTATACAACCAACCAACCAACCATCTATACAACCAACCAGACAACCAACTAAACAACTATACAACCATCTATTCAACCAACCTTTTATCATATTACTGTTTTATGTTTTAATGAACGCATCGAAACCTTTTCTATAGCGCCCCGCATCAATTGGACAATCTTTACTAATAACCAAAAATCCATACTTTTCCTTCCAACACTCAGCAGCCATATTTCTAAATTTATCGAACGTCAAGTCTGTATTCACATGATCACTGTATACATGTTTTAAATTCTGATCATCCTGTTTAAATAGTATTATAAAATTTGCATTATCTCGAATCAAGTGTGTCGCATGTATTACTGTTTTATACTTTAATGGTGGGAGACTAATAACGAAAATAACGTTTGTATATATGCTTGAGGACGCTATGGTATTTAAAGTTAAAAATAATAAAATCATTGTTTTTCGGATATACAACAGCTTTTATTTATATCGCAATTGGAAATCTTTACATTTTTAAAAAAAATAACAATCAATTTCTTATATATTCTACATTAATTTTCTAACTTCGCTGGTCAACGGGTTGTATTCCACAATCCTATCGTGAAGTAGTAGACAAAAGGCTGATGTCTTTGCCGGAAACGCTTTCGATGTTTTAAATTCTATCTTGACATCAACTGGTCCAGTTTTTAAGGCTTCATTTTGAAACGAACAATCAATAACAACTATTGGAGCTGAACTTTTGAATTTTTCACAATCTAATAGCGGAGGAGCATCCTGATTATAGTATGATCGTCTGAATTTGGTATACATGTCATATAATAGCGCATATCGGTTTCGATCGAATTTAAGATTAAGATCCTCGTACGGATAGGTTTCAGAATTCAAATGTGCTTTGATGTCTGTTAAATCGCCGTGATCAAAAGTTGATGCATCCTTTTCCTTTAAATTATTCTTATCAGTTTGTAATGCGAAAATTATGAATCGAGGTTTTTCAAGTTGTGAAGAAGTTTTTACGGTCCAAATGTGATGACTGGATCCTGTTGGTAATAGGGGATATTCATACATATCCCAACTTCTAAAGCTCATTTGTATTGGTTGTCCGGCATTTATAATGTTGAGAAAATTTAGTCTTTCAACGTCGGATACGGTTATGTGTGGTATTCGCCATAGTAACTTATGAATGGATAGATCATAGCTTTTTGAAGTCTTGACAGCATTATTATCGGTCCTAGATCGAATTAAAATCAAATCATGGCGTGCGTTAACAACAACCCTTTTGTAATCTTCTACGAATCCAAGCAGCATTTTCAGCGGAACACAACAATTGAAAAACGAATCTGGAACTTTGATGTGATTTTCCGGTGACCAACCTGCATTGTATAGCATTTCACTTTCATTTTTGCTTAGGGAAATATAATTTTTCATCGCGGTTGTGATACCCAAATTTCTGGTACGATCAATTTCAATGCCATTCAATTCGTATCGTATTTCTTCGAAGAGAAAAGATATGAAATTATTATTAACAACAGAGCTGTCGGCATCTAATTTTATTCCATCTGTTCCAGTAATTGCGCCTTCAATGTATAGAAAACTTTCGGATGGTAGTAGATACAAGTCTTGATGTATAGAAATTCTGATTTCATCACTGTTTTTGTATGCTGTTGAAAATGGTGTATATGAGTGATACTCCTTCTTTATAATATCTTCACTGAACGCAGGCTGATTAGTAATGTTGAGTAAAGCTGTCATCTTTTCTAATTATGTGGAACTTGAATTCCTATCGATTGTGGAAATAATTTGTTGTCTTCTGTTAAAGATGCTTTCCCGAGAACAATAGATCTTTTCTTTGGTGTTGTTGTTGTTGTTGTCGAAGTAGACGCTGATTGTGTACTGGTTGGAATAACACCAACATCATCATCATCATCATCAATGGCGCGACAGCCCAAATCGGGCCCTGGCCTCCTGAAGTCGTCGCCTCCAATCGTCTCGATCCAAAGACCGCGTCCTCCAGCTGCTAATTTTTAGAATGGCTTTGCTGTCTTCATCAACCGAGTCTTCCCATCGCTTGCGTGGTTTGCCTACTGGCCGGTTACCACTCGCTTTGCCTTTAAGAGCACGTTTGGGGATTCTTCTGTCTTCCATTCGCTCTACATGGCCAGCCCACTGCAGTTTACGTAGCTTGATGAACGTTGAAGCTTCTGGCTCGTCGTAGAGTTGATACAACTCATGGTTGTATCTTATTCGCCATTCCGTTCCTTCCTTCACAGGTCCCAAAATTCTCGGAGGACCTTTCTTTCGAATGCGTTAACTGCTTTTTCGGAAGTTCGCGTTAATGTCCACGTCTCGCTGCCATAACAGAGCACAGGTCGTATAATCTTATATATAAAATTCTCGTGTCACAATGTTCGTTCCCTTACTCCTCCGAAACGGCTTGACCGATTCTCATGAAATTTTGTGAGCATATTGAGTAGGTCTGAGAATCGGCCAACATCTATTTTTCATACCCCTTAGTGATAAGGGTTGTCCACCCTTAACATTTTTCTTTAATTTTTAAACATTTTTTTAATTTCTTTATTTTTTTTATTATGTCGCATTAAAAAATACATACAACCCTAAATTTTTACCCTTTTATCACCAACCCCTATTTTTTAATAGCCATTTTAGTAATTTAATCATTTTTCATCCCCGGTCGATAACTGATCAATCGTCATTTAATTAGTTATCCCCGCCAATTGTCTACAGGTGTCACTTCTGACCCAGTAAACAGCACGGAGTAGGGATGAGAACGAAGCCGGTCTCCTGTTTCTCTCACACAATAAGACTTCTCTCACTCCCTACACAGTTGTCGGCCATCATTATTGTTTATGCATCAAGTGTAGTAGTAACGTTGACAATTATTATTTTGCTATCTCAGTGTAACTCTCATATTAACTATTAATCATTCCTATTTTATTAATAATAATAAAATTATCAATTTTGAGTGTATTTTGCACGATTAGTTAATCAAGTGATTTTCATAACCTCAAAAGTACTCAACACGTGGCACGAGCTTCCACCAACAACGGCTTTTGTGTTGTAAGTATACTTTTTTTTATTTATATCGAAAATGTTGTTGGAAACGGTCAAAAAATATTCGGTGGAATTTAATTTTTATTAAAATTGGGCAAACTTTTTTTTTGTATTCATTTTTTTTTTACCATTTCTAACCATATATTTTTGATATGATTATGAAAAATAAAATTTTTCGCTTTTGTAAAACAGTCTAATGTTTACATGAATATGTAAATGAATGTGTGTACAACCAAATATTAAATACATTATAACTAGGGCCAAGATTTTTGCCGTGATTTCATTTTAACATTTTACAATTAATGCTCTTAAGTTTTTGACATTACGGCAAATATATTTGATCTTACTTACTTACTTACGATGGCGCTACAGTCCAAATCGGACTTTGGCCTCCTGAATGCTTGATCTTATAAAAATGTAATTTTAATTTAATTTTATTAAAAAAATTTAATTTAACAATTAAGATTTTCATAGTTTCCAAAAATTTGAATCAATCATTATGAATCTTTATTTTGAAATATCGATGGAAATATTGGTTGTATGAGAAAATTATAAGAGACAATTTCTTTCGTAAAATTTAATTTTCTACAACTTTTGTCTGAAAAATTTTTTCATAAAACTTATATTTTTGCTATAATTTCATAAATTCAAACTAATCATTCAAAACTGCGGCAAAAATCCTGGCCCTAATTATACCTTTAACATTTTTCATCATTAAGTAATTTCATTAATTCTATTTATGTGTGTTTTGTACAGTGAGCAATGCCAAGAAAACGCAAAGGGACTGATTTGAGCCGTAATACAAGTAAATCTCGAAGCTTGGGGAATAGAAGATCCGAAAGAACCGAAGAACAAATCCAGCAACAAAATACTGATGCACGTGTCAGAATGGCGCAATTGCGTCAAGAAGAGTCAGAAGATACACGAGCTGAACGCAATGAAGTAATAAGATTAGAACAACGACAATCACGCCGTTTCACAGTCAATAGACGCAGAACAAATGACCAACAACGACAACAGGTACATCGAGCATTTACATCTGATTCATTCCTGCGTCTAGCATTCCAGTATGAGCCCGATATTGAATATTATGCTCATTCAAAAGTGGTAATTGGTGCTATGGACAAGGAATGTCCGCATTGTCATGCTCTGAAATTCAAAAATGAACCAGCTGGGATGTGTTGCGCGTCAGGAAAAGTGCAACTACCTGAAATTGAAACACCACCTGAACCATTGAACGGTTTACTTATCGGCACGGATCCAGATTCTAACGTGTTTCTGAAGTCAATTCGAACATTCAATTCATGCTTTCAAATGACATCGTTCGGAGCAACAGAAATAGTTCGAAATACTAATGCAAATGGTCAACAATACAATTCTACATTCAAAATCAGAGGCCAAGCTTATCATAAAATTGGCTCACTGCTGCCAATGCCAAACGAACCACATAAATTTTTACAAATCTACTTCATGGGCGGCGAGGATTCCGGAAGCGCACTTGCCAATCGCGTGAATGCACGTTGTGATTATAATAACCTTGATTCATTTTATGCCAGACGCATCGTCAGCGAGCTGGATGCTCTATTGAATGAGCACAACGAATTGTTGAAAATATTCAAATCACACATGCACAAATTACAAAGCGATAATCACGCTATCGTCATTAATCCTGATAAAACACCAGCTGGAGAGCATATTCGTAGATTCAATGCACCCGTTGTTGATGATGTTGCTGGAATCATGGTTGGCGATCGTACAGGTGCACGAGAAATTGTGATTCGTAGAAGAAATAATAATCTACAGTTCATTGCTGATACACATCGTTCATATGACGCTCTCCAATATCCGCTAATATTCTGGAAGGGACAAGACGGATATTGCATAAACATAAAACAACGAGATCCCGTATCAGGTACTTCATTGATTATGAATTTGATCATTAATCATTTAACAAAACAATTAAATTATTGAACGTAATTAATTTAAATTAATTTTTATGAATATAAATTATTACAGGAGCTGAAACAAACAAGAACGTTAGCTCAAAGGATTATTATGCGTACCAATTAATGATTAGACGCGGCCTGGACAACGTCATTCTACGATGTCGTGAGCTTTGTCAACAATTCATGGTCGACATGTACGCGAAGATTGAGGGCGAACGACTACGATACTTACGATATAATCAACTAAAGCTGCGTGCGGAAGAGTACATTCATTTGCGAGACGCTATCAACAACAACGCCGATGTCGCCGAAATTGGTAACCATGTCATTTTACCATCATCGTACGTAGGCAGTCCACGTCATATGCAAGAATATATACAGGATGCTCTGACTTTCGTGCGCGAATATGGACGACCATGTTTATTTATCACGTTCACATGTAATCCAAAATGGCCAGAGATTGCATCTTTGCTATTGCCTGGCCAAAATGCAATACATCGCCATGACATTACAGTACGTGTGTTCAGACAAAAGTTGAAGTATTTAATAAGTTTCATTACTAAATTACATGTATTCGGTCCCACACGTTGCTGGCTGTATTCGGTTGAGTGGCAAAAGCGAGGATTACCTCATGCACACATTTTGGTTTGGTTAATCGACAAAATCCGTCCTGAAGAAATCGATAGTATCAATTCTGCGGAAATTCCAGATCCGTCCACTGACCAACTGCTGTTTGATATTGTTACAACAAACATGATCCATGGTCCATGTGGTACTCTTAATAGTTCATCGCCTTGCATGGCAGATGGAAAATGTACTAAAAATTTCCCTAAAGATTTTACTAATGATACGGTCACAAATGTCGACGGATACCCAATATATCGTCGAAGAAATCCCGATAATGGCGGACAATCATTTATTAAAAATATCAGCAACACAGACATTGATATTGACAATCGTTGGGTGGTGCCATATTCGCCTCTGCTGAGCAAGACATACAATGCTCATATTAATGTTGAGTTCTGCAGTTCTGTGAAGAGCATCAAATACATTTGCAAGTATGTCCATAAAGGCAGTGATATGGCTGTGTTTAGAGTGGAAAATACTAATGTGAATGCTCCTCCAGTGAATAAAAACGATGAAATAACGCTCTACCAAATTGGTCGGTACATCAGCTCCAATGAAGCTGCTTGGCGTATCTTTGGTTTTCCAATTCATGAACGGGATCCAGCAGTTGTTCAGTTAGCCGTCCATCTTGAAAACGGTCAGCGTGTATTTTTCACGAACGAGACAGCGATTGATCGTGCAATAAATCCACCTAAAACTACACTCACTGAATTTTTTGAATTGTGTAATCGTGCGGATGATTTTGGTGCCTTTGCACGAACATTACTCTATTCACAAGTACCACGCTATTTCACATGGACTCAAACAAAAACATGGATGCCCCGCAAGCAAGGCTCACCAGTTGCTGCATGTCTCAATTTATTTAAATCAAACGCCTTGGGGCGATTATTTACAGTCAATCCAAGACACACTGAGTGCTTTTATCTTCGACTGTTGTTGGTTAATGTTACTGGCCCATTATCATTTCAAGATATACGTAAAGTGAATGGGCAACACTATCCAACGTATAAAGATGCATGCCTTGCACTCGGCTTGCTGGAAGACGACAACCAGTGGGAATGTATGCTTGCTGAAGCTGCATTGAACTGTACAGCAATACAAATTCGTCTACTATTCGCTATAGTGTTGACTACATGTTTCCCAGCCCGAGCACAGATATTGTGGGATAATCACAAAGATTCAATGACTGATGATATATTGCATCAACATCGTACACGGTGCCACGATCTAACCATAACATTCAGCGACGCAATGTACAATGAAGCACTAATTGCTATTGAGGATCTTTGCATTGTCATTGCCAACTTACCACTCAGTCATTTCGGTATGAATTCGCCAAATCGAACTGCATCTGATTTAATGAATACTGAAATGAATCGTGAACTGCAGTACAGCACTGTAGAAATGGCAGCGATTGTTACCCGCAATGTCCCACTAATGAATGAGGAACAAAGAACCATTTATGATCGCATTATGCTCGCAGTTTCAGCTGGACAAGGTGGGTTCTTCTTTTTGGATGCATCGGGTGGAACTGGCAAAACATTCGTTATTTCGCTAATTCTTGCTGAAATACGATCAAATAATGGCATCGCATTGGCCGTTGCATCATCGGGCATTGCAGCAACTTTATTGGATGGAGGCAGAACAGCTCATTCAGTATTTAAGCTGCCACTAAATATTCAGAATAACCCTGACGCAGTATGCAACATTAAGAAACAATCGTCCATGGCCACCGTGCTGAAACAGTGTAAAATTATCATCTGGGATGAATGTACTATGGCACACAAACATTCGCTTGAGGCGTTGAACAGGACATTGAAAGATATTAAAAACAACGACAAACTATTTGGCGGAACTCTGTTGGTCCTTTCAGGTGATTTCAGGCAAACACTTCCAGTCATTCCACGTTCAACATACGCTGATGAGATCAACGCTTGCTTAAAATCATCTCCATTGTGGCGTAATGTTGAAAAAGTACAGCTGAAAGTAAATATGCGCGTTCAAATGCTTCAAGATCCATCCGCTGAAACATTTTCAAAACAACTCTTAGATATCGGTGATGGAAAAGTTGCTATAGATGAAACTGGATACGTAAAATTACCGACCGATTTCTGCACAATCGCTGATTCGCAAGATACTCTCATTGAACAAATATTTCCCGATGTACACACACAGTACATAAATCATGAGTGGCTTGCAGAAAGAGCAATTTTAGCGGCAAAAAATGTAGACGTTGACAATTTAAATCTGAAGATACAAATGTTGTTGCCAGGGAACTTGGTATCATATAAATCTATTGATACAGTTTGCGACGACAGCGAAGCAGTAAATTTTCCCACAGAGTTTTTGAACTCACTGGATTTGCCAGGCATGCCACCGCATAATTTACAATTAAAGGTTGGATCTGCGATTATCTTGCTTCGTAATTTGAACCCGCCCCGGCTGTGCAACGGTACGCGATTAGTCATTCAAAAATTAATGAAAAACGTGATCGAAGCCAGCATTTTAAATGGCAAGTTCCGAGGTGAAAATATATTAATACCACGGATTCCTATTATACCTACAGATGTGCCAATTCAATTCAAACGTATTCAGTTTCCGATTAGATTGGCATTTGCAATGACAATCAACAAATCCCAAGGTCAAACGATGTCTATTTGTGGCTTAGATTTGAGAACACCATGTTTTTCACACGGACAATTATACGTGGCATGCTCTCGAGTGGGTAAACCATCCAGTTTGTTTGTATTAGCTAAAGATGGACTAACAAAAAATATTGTTCATGCTATAGCATTAAGAGATTGATATTGAATTACGACAGTAACACTAACAAATGTTACTGTCGTAATTGATTAATTAATGATATATAATTTTAAGGAATAAATTATAATAACTTAAAAATAATGTTTGCCTTTTGTTATTTTTATATTCCCTCATCGTTCATAGCGCTCCATGCCTATTTCACGCATATACCACATTCTTACACACTTACAATAAGTAAGCTATTTTTTGTCTACACTAGAAATTACTTAAAAATTATTTATATGGCAAAACAACGTTTGCCGGGTCAGCTAGTAGTTTTATAAATCCGCAGCTTATTGTTCCTTTGCACTTTCTTGGATTTCATTATTGGAAGTACCGAATAATACGTCTTATTTGCTAGTATTATCCGTCGTTTGATTTCGTCTGTTTCATTACCGTCCTTTGCTAGATTAGCCCCAAGATATATGAAGTTGTCCACACTCTCCAAATTATATTCCGCAATTGTTATGTTTTGTCTGATTGGCGTTCTCCTTCTTGTTTGCGTCATTACTTTTGTTTTGCTTTCATTAATGCGCAACCCGACTTCTTTTGCGGCGGAGTCAAGATTGACAAATACCTCCTTAGCACTAGGGAAGGATCTTGCTAGAATGTTAATGTCGTCAGCGTATGCTACTAGTTGGGTGGACTTGAATAGTAGTGTCCCGTTGGTGTCAACTGGGATTTTTCGGACGACATACTCTAGTGCCAAGTTGAAAAGCATAGGAGCTAGACCATCTCCCTGCTTTAAACCACATTCCGTTCGAAAGCTGGTTGTGGAATCGGTTTGTATTCTCACTTGGGATTCAGTGTTCGTCATTGTGAGTCTTGTTAGTCGGACTAGTTTTGGAGGAATTCCAAAGTCAAGCATGATTTGGTACAGTACGCTCCTGTCGATACTGTCGTATGCTTGTTTAAAATCTACGAATATTTGGTGCACGTCTGTGTTATATTCCCAGCATTTCTCAAGCACCTGTTTCACCGAGAATATCTGGTCTGTTGTAGATCGTCCGGTTCTGAATCCGCCTTGGTATTCGCCAAATATTTGATCAGTATAGGGCTTAAGACGACGTTCAATTATTTTTGTCAGTATTTTATAGGACGTACACAACAATGATATACCTCTGTAGTTCTCACAGCAGAGTTTGTCTCCTTTCTTGTAAATTGGACATATAATGCTTTTTCGCCAGTCGTCGGGTATGATTTCCTCTGTCCAAATTTTGCATATCATGCTGTGCAGTATTTCAGCGACACAGTTTCCACCGTTTTTCAGAAGTTCAACTGGTAAATCGTCAATTCCCGGCGCTTTGTTTCGTTTTTGGTCACATAGGGCTGCTTTGATTTCAGGAAGCGTGGGTGGTGTCGATGATGGTTCATCTTCGTCAGTTGAGGCTTCAATTGAAATGTTGTCTGTCGTTATCGGTGCTACTGGGATGGGATTCAAAAGATGTTCGAAGTATGAAGCCCATCTCCTTTTGATTTCTTCTGTGTCGCTGATGATATTGCCCTCTGCGTCTTTGCAGAGACTGGTTTTTGGTATCCCTTTTTCAAGTCTTTTACTATGGCGTATGCGTCCCGCGTATTATTTTTTCTCATGTCGTCGTCCATTTTTTGTATCTTGTCATTATGGTACTTCCTTTGTTTTCGTCTGCAGGTCTTTTTCGCATATCGCCTAAGCTCGTCATATCTTTCTTTTTTGGCTCGTGTTGGTCGTTCAGTAAAAATTTTGTAAGCTTCGTTCTTTCTATCTATTGCGTCGCGACATTCTTGGTCGAACCAATCATTACTTTTTCGCCGTGCTTGATGTCCTAATACCTCTTCCGCGGAGGATTTGATGCCGTCTCGTATTTTCATCCAGGCATTATCCACTGGCATATTTTGGATATTTTCATATATTGGTGTCAGGTGTTTATTACATGCTAGCATGTAAGCCTGCGCCACCGTTTCGTCGTTAAGCTTGTCGACATTGAATTTGCGAGCTCTACTCGTTTTCGAATATCCACGACAAGCTATTTTGCATCGATACTTAGCTCTGACTAGATAGTGATCAGAGTCACAATTCGCACCGCGGAGAGTTCGTACATCAAGTATGCTGGAAGCAGCCCTTTTCTCAATAAAAACGTGGTCTATTTGGTTGAAGGTGTGACCATCTGGTGATGCCTAAGTTCGTTTGTGAATATCGCGATGTGGGAAGCACGTAGAGCTTACTATGATATTTTTGCTGCTTGCGAAATCAATAAGACGTTGGCCATTGTCGTTGGTTATGTCATGGAGACTGTGCCCTCCTGTTGTTCCTCTATGAGCCTCCTCCTTTCCGACTTTTGCATTAAAATCCCCTAAGACAATTTTTAGGTCGTTCTAGGGCAGTGAGTCATAGGTTGTCTCTAGGGTGGCATAAAATTCGTCTTTAGTTACATCGTCCTTGTCTTCTGTTGGTGCGTGAACGTTGATCAACCAAGTGTTGAAAAATTTAGTCTTTATTCGGATTGCACACAATCTTTCACTTATTGGTTTGAAGCTCGTGACCTGCTGTTTAAATTTTTTGTCAACGACAAAAGCGACTCCAAACTCTCTGCTTCCCGACAATTTTCCACTTGGATAGATTGTGTGTGATCTCATGTCCATGATTTCGCTACCGAGCCATTTCGTTTCTTGGATGGCAGTTATGTTGATGTTGTGTTTTGCCACTTCTTCGAGGAACTCTTTCAGAGCTCCTGTCCTAATTAAGGATCGAACATTCCAAGATCCAATAGAGTAGTCCATTTTTCGTTTGCGGGGTCGTTGCCGTTGAGTCCATCCTTTCCGAGGCTGTTCTTCAGGTTTCTGGACAGTGTTCTTTTTCCGGTGATGCGTTGTCGGCGCCTCGCCCAACCCCCGACCTGGAGGACCGGTCCTACTTATTTATTACACCCTAGTAGAAAAAGGGTGTGAGTTTTGAGCTAAATATGACATGCTGGAGTTCTCACAGCTATGCTGCAAGTCCAACTATGTCATATTTTTTGCCTACTTCCGGAGACGCACTGGTGTTACTGGCCATGTAACTCCTCCATGTTCTCTCCTCCTTTCTCAACTCGGGCTTGGGACCGTCTATGGCGGAGTTTAACACCAACATATTGGTTATATAATAACATTTTTATATTGATTTAAGATGAAGCCGAACGGTAATTGTTTCACCGCGGAAATTAACTAGTTGTCCGTCTTGATCTAAGATTTTTATCTCCAAGAACCTTACTTCACGAGTGTTTAGCGGTAAATAGATAACACTTTTCGGAACTTCAATTATTTTATAGCCTGGACCAACGTCAGTAGTAGGGATACAGGGCTTCTGGAGCAGGAAGTGAAATCGATACTTATCGATTATCGATTATCTATCGATATTGGTTTTTTTTTTACCTGCCGATATTGGTTTTTTACCTGTCGATATTGGTTTTTTACCTGTCGATATTGGTTTTTTACCTGTCGATATTGGTTATTGGTTATAGGTGAGTATTGGTTATTGGTTATAGGTGAGTATAGATAAGAGATTATTGGTTATAGGTGAGTATAGATAAGAGATTATTGGTTATAGGTGAGTATAGATAAGAGATTATTGGTATTGATCCAGATGGGTTATAGATTGGGGTTTATGTATTGGATATAGATTGGGTTTTATGTATCGGATATAGATTGTGTGTTTAGAGATTGTTATTGTTACTAATAAAGTGGTATCATTTCATGACGTCATCATCGATCAAATTAGAAATAATTGTTTGCAGCTAAGAGTGTTCTTTATAGATAAGAGTTTGTTATGGTTAGTTTTTTTATATTAGAGATAAGAGATTTACGTTATGTTTCATATATGAATTATGATTCTAATAGAAATTAACATGAGCACGTGTTATCAATTATGTTGAGTATTGTGGGTGGTTTTTATTTGAATTAAAAAATTGTTGGTTTACTAGTACGATGCGTATTGTGGGTGCTTATTTTTTTTATTTCTGATAGTAGCTTTGAATATGATGAGTGTTTTCGTTGATAAAAGATTTACTTTTTTTATTTCTAATAGTATTTTGAATATGGTGAGTGTTCATTATAGATAAGATTTTTTATTATGAAATAATTGTTGGTTTGCTAGTACGATGCGTATTATGGGTGCTTTTTTATTTCTGATAGTAGCTTTAAATATGGTGAGTGTTTTCGTTTGATAAAAAATGTCGGTTTACTAGTAAGATTCGCATGAAAATTTCATATTAAATTTTTTATAATAAAATATTTTTCTCACGATAAATGTTGATAAGGATATGACTTTTCTGTATAAAAGCAAACGCAAAAGCTTTAATTATTTATTAGTAAAATGGACAACCGAATTAGTATTAACGAAATTATCAACTTCGCAGATACCGTTATAAGAGAAATGGACGACATTAAAGAAGCTGCTAAGCTGATGGAGGTGGTTGGTCGCCACCTCATAAATAGAAGAAGGGAACAGAACCAACAACAACAACAGCAGCAACAGCAACAACAACAGCACCAACAACCGATGCAGCAACACCGGGAAGAGGAGGAAGAGGAGGAATATTGGTCGTCTGACAGCGGTATCGAGGAGATGGAGGAGGAGGAGGAAGTAATAGATTTGACGGAGGAGGAGGAGGAAGTCATAGATTTGACTAATGATTAAAAAAAAAAATGTTTATATTATATTATATATTTTAATAAAAAACTCATAAATTTACATTGTTTTTGTTTTATTTAATATTATTATTTACACTGATGGGCTTCTTCTTCTTCACTCTTCCTCAAATTGTTTTGTTCTGGTTGATAATTGAATGTGGTTTGTACCGAAAGGATTATAAACACTTATATGACACAATGTGATGAAATGCTGGTTCTAGATCTATATAGAAAACGAAATAAGAACAACAGGTCTTATTAAAAAATTATAAAGCAGATAGACATAATCATCATCAATCCAAATACAAAAACTCTTCAAAACATAATAAAATCAACAAATAATAACAAAAAAAAAAAAAAAAAAAAAAAAAAAAAAAAAAAAAAAAAAAATCCTAAATTTACAGATTTGCATGACAATGTTCCTATGTCTTATACTGATAATTCCGATTAATGAACTATTTAACGTACACGAACTGACAGGATTTACAGAAATACAACTTACCAAAGTAGAAATAGTGACCAAAGCAAATATTATCATACACATAATTGACATAAAAGAAATTTTAGACGTAATAAACGAATTTTCAACCAATACATACAGCTAATTTGAACGGAGAACAGAAGAATTTACTTATTGTAGAACTAAAACAATTGATAAACAAAAATTAAAAATATAATTTCTAAAGAAAATAGAAAGAAAAGTGCTTTATTGAATATTGTCGGATGTACAGCAAAATGGTTATTTGGAACGATGGACGAACAAAACAGACTAGACATAGAAAATCACATGAAGACGACAGATGAAAATAATCATAATCTCATTACTGCAATAAACCAACAAATAATTATAAACAACAATTTAATGAATCTTTCAGACAACTCAACTACAATACTAGAAAAATACAAACAACTATACAGCTATACAACCAACCAACTATACAGCTATACAACATACAACCAATCAATCAACCATCTATACAACTATACAACCAACTAATACCACCATAAAACCATCTTACCTAACTTGATATCATCTTATAATAACATTAATTCTCGAATATTTAAAAATCTATATTTTTCCCTACAACACTCAGCAGTCATGTATTCTAAAATTTATCCAATATCAAATAAATACAACTACTATATATATAATCAATATGAAGACTTTGATTCAGTGAAATGTTTTAAAAATTTCTATAAATATGCAAGATGTGCGAATTTTATGTTTAGTCATATCGATGACCTTGATCTTGTATGCAAACACTTTTATCTTAAACGCAGAATATATTTTTTTTTTCTCTATTGGACTTGGTTGACTTTCAAACATACGAATGCTGATAACGAGATTTCCTGTTGGAACATGTAAAGTTGACGATATTGCAGAGTTGAATACAATTCAATTGTAGTGTAGTGTAATTTAAAAATAGAAAATAAGAAATTGATTGTTATGCTGAAAAATGTAAAAAAGGTTTCTAATTGTGATTGAAACAAAGCTGTTATATATTAAGAATTTTTTTTTTTTTTATTATCTTAAATTCTAAATATCACAATGTTTCTCTTATCATCTAAATGGCTTAAAGCTATCTTATTAATACATACAGTATAAATTTTATATAACTTAGACCTATATACATATTTTATTATTATCTTAAATTCTAAATAATTTTATGTAACTTAGACCTAATTTTATTATTATCTTAAATTCTAAATTTTATAATGTCCCCATGCATATGTACTAATTTTATCATTCTTAATTAATCTCTTATCATCTAAATGGCTTAAAGCTACCTTATTAATACATTCTGTGTAAATGGTATGAAGCTTAGATCTAAATATATACATATTTCCTCTAAAAATTTTTTCTCTATACAAGCAGTCTCTATAATTATCAATAGTCAATTTGTCCGTTGCAGTCTTTTTAACGCCCTTTGCCTTTTTAATTGTCTTGTCATTATCGATACTTAGAGAATACATTTTCGATCGTAACCCTATAAATTCCTTAACTATTTTTCCGTGCGTCTCGTCTTTCATTAGTCCTAGAATTTTACAATTTTTTAATGGAATGTTATAGGGATTGTCTTTCGAATACTCTGAAGTATCAAAGTGTCTGTCAATGTCGTCTATAATGTCTCTATAAAAATCGTCTGTCTGAATTGTATAAATAAATGAATCCGTGTCCATATAATTTAAAAGAGCATTTTCTGAATATTTAGGTTTTATGTAGTTGTAGTGGAAGTCGTACATCTTTAGCTTGGAAATATCAAGAACGGTAAAACCTAAATAAATTGGTTTATCATAACAAACATTAACTCTCTCCATTTGAATAGCAACCATTGTTTCAGAAAATATAGCTACACTATGAAAGTTTGGCTTGGCTATAAGAGCGCGGGCACCTAAACTTCTTCCCTTACTTTCCCATTTTGTAACTAATTTTACGTCTTTTCTCTTTTCCACATTCTCCATTGTTTTCTCGTATACCGCGTTGTTTAATAATTTAAAGAAATTTTTTTCGAATGAATTTGTGCTTTTTGTACGATGATAATTATTTAAATCAATATAGCTTTTTAACCAATCAGACTGTTTAAACTGTAAAATCCTATGAATGCAAACAAGTTTCAAACCATTCTCTAAGCACTGTTGTAGATTCCGATAGTGGATAATATATTTATGTTTGTTTGTTAAATCCGTTATTAGGTTATTTGTTTTAGAACCGGGTGCTGCTTTGTTTTCTGCACAAAAAGGTAAATCGTTATGTTCATTATGTTTTGAATCGGGATACTCTAAGTCAACCTCTAATATGTATCCAATATCGGAATCCAGTGGAATATTGCGAATGTCGATTTCGTTGATATTTTCAACCCATGCGAATGAAGAATGTGGAAGAGGTTGAGACATTGCCCACCCGTATAAATTATTGGCATCCAAATATGTAATGTATTTAGAGGGTTTCGTTTCGTCGAAATTGTCCATGTATTTGTTGTTGGCCACAGAGTGTCGATGCGAACATTGCGTAATACCCCCTCTAATACCGCGTTTAATAAAATTATACATGTTTATGTCAGTCAAAAGTTCTAGTTTAATGTTTGTCGTTTTTAACATAGCGTCCCACGCTAACCCCGGAACAGTATAGTATTGACAGGGATCCAGCTCATAGATTTGTTTACAAATTTTTCTAAAATTTTCAAATACGTCCGTTAAAAGCAATACATCTGTTTTCAAATACAATTCTAAATAATCCGAAAGCGTCTTACAATTAAATTCTTTCCAAACTTTTTGTGCGTGTTCATAATCGCTTTCACTGCACTCACTATTTGTTAATTTACTTGCGAAATTTTTCCTTGGCGGCAAACAAACATCATTCAGACGAGTCCACGAATTTACATACTCATAGGGAAATACACCCTTTCTTGTGAGCAGCTTAAATTTGTTTTCTTCACCGTATATTGAACGTATTGTCTCCAGTTTTGCCTCGGGTAAATATCGAACAAGTTCATCTAAACTACTGTTCATAAATCTAATTGAATCTAAAAATCTTAATTCTATTGTATTCATATCACTAACTGTGATTCTCTTCGATACGGAAATGTACCGTTCTTTATTTTGAGGTATTACTTTTATATCACCATCTATATTCCCTAGTTCTTTTACGAATAAATGACAATCATACCCAGAAAAGTTGTGAAAAAAGATTGGAAAGAATTTAGGCACTCTAAATAATAAATTACATTGATTATGAGCTGGAGCCCTATATTCCCCCGTTAAATGGCAGTGGTCTATTACTCTGTCGTCGAGAAGAGGTTTCTTACACATGTGACAAAGTTCCGTTTCAGTCTGAATTTTCATATGTTGTGTTGTCAGTCTAGGTATAGGTTTCGGCTTCATAATATAATTGGAATAGAGCCACCTCACATCCCTCACAAGCGAATCTAGAAAATTTTTAGAGGATTCTTTTCCCTTATATACTCTTAACCTATCTAATGATGAATTATAAGTACACTTAATATAATATGAAAAGGCACATGGTGTGTGCTCCTGTACAACAGCTGATGAAGATGTTCCTGGGTCGACAAAACAGGTACTAACCTCTTCAAGTAAACACCCAAAGTCTGCGTATATAACAAATGGTACATCCATTTGGCGCTCATAGTGTTGAAATTCTAAAGTTGATTTTTCTAGAGTTGGCATGCTGGACACAACCTTACCACACTCATTCTTATGTTGTGATTGAGCTTCTTCACTACGGAAATGTTGTAGACATGAATTGCAAATGAAAATTTTATGACCGTAAAGAGTCTGTTGATGCTGGATCAACCTAAAACAGAAAAAAAACAAAAATTAAAAAAAAAGGAATATGAAAAAAAAACTCAATGTTATTACCTAGAAATGTTCTTAATCCAGACGTAGTGATTCAGGTCATCAGTGCCTTGTATCAATAATAAATTGATATGACACTTTTTTTCGTTCTTTGTGTTGTAATACGGACCTACAATTTTTCTGATTTCTGAATCATACCCAAATACATTGATGCTTATTGACGTGTTTAATTCCTCAAACTTTGCTATTTTCTGCACGTCCAGTGGAAACTCGAGACCGTTGAAATCCAATGATATACCATTGCTAAGATGTATAACACTTTGTGTTATATCGGCTATATGGTATGATGATGGTCTGTCTGAATTTTTCTTCACCGGCAACAATGCAGAGATTAGACTCCATTTAAAGCAAAATTCATCATCGTTTTTTACGTTTATACAAGCATGCTTCTGTGTTATGAAAGGTGGTAAACACACGTATTTCGTTCCCCTAAGCGGCTTGTATTCATTGATGCATATTTCGCAGTGGGTTATTTTCACAAGAGTCCATCCACTATCTCTTTCTTGAAATTCTTGCATTTTCTTTATAATACTATCTACGTTATTCTTGAACGCTATTTGCAAGTCACATTCATCCAGAATGGTTTGCATTTTTGTTTGAAACGATTTGATGCTTATAACACATTCGCTTTCTTCTTTATCATCTTTCAAACACGTTTTCATGTAGTCTCCAAATAGCTCAATGTTAAACTTTATAGCCGATGATGTTTCCAATATTTTTTTTAAGATGACCATTAGTGGTTCCTCTAGACTTTTTAAAAATATTTCTGGAATTAGCACATTATCGCTTCTATTTTCGAAAATAAGCGTTTGAATTCTCTTCTTGTATGTGCTCTTGATATACTTGAAATGTTGATCAACACTCTGAATATTATTCATTTTGTGTGTGTTTGTACGAATGTGGTGATTCCAGTCTAGTATTTTCACCATCACCTGACACAAATCACAAAGTTTGAAAGATGAAGGTGGGCTAAGTTTCATCATTTTATGTGGTATGATATTCTTCACTGGTGTTCCCAATCGTTTCATAGAAAAATCATATGCATGGGTTTGTATTGCCGCTAGTTCCTTCCTCCCTCCTATTGCGTTGCGGTTCACCGTAGTATTTTCTAATTAAAATATACATTTTTGTAAAAGCTAGAAAAAAAAAATAAAAAAAAAGTTTAAGTCAACACTTACTGTGATTATTTTCTGTGTGTCTTTTCAGACCATCAGCCGTCGGGAAAATCACTCCACACACTTTGCAAATTATAGACTCCATTTTTAATATATATTAAAATCACTTTATTAACTTCACTTGACGAATTTTGAAGACAAACTATAGCCGAGGAGGTTTTAGCTGTTCTTTTTATACTAAATCTCTTATCTATGTCACACCAATACTCTAAACCACAAACAAAGAAATTGAATGTTCTCACGCTTCTTATCGCAAAAAAACAACACAGGAAACAGGAAACACAACAAAAAAACCGTTTTTAGTCCATATGAAATTAATTTATCGTTCTCTTATCTACAAAGAACACTCTCAACCGCTACAATTATTTCACAATAAAATCTTATCTATAATTAACACTCTCAACCGCTACAATTATTTCACGATAAAACCACCCACAAAGTTTAAAGTCAAAAAGATAACGAACAAACATGTTTATTCCTGTTTATTCCTGTTAATATCAATTTCATCATCATATATGAATCATAATTCTTAAATCTCTTATCTCTAAAACATTTTTAACCACAAAGAATTCAATTACCAATTTTAGCATATATAAAACCTAATTATCTAATTCGTAAACATTCTCTTATCTATATAATACTCTAAACCAAAAATTATTTTAATTCAGATAAAAAACTCCACAATACCAATCATCATATATGAAACATAATACATTCTCTTATCTCTAATATAAAAAAACCTACCCATAACAAACTCTTATCTATAAAGAACACTCTCAACCGCTACAATTATTCCTAATTTGATCGATGATGACGTCATGAAATGATACCACTTTATTAGTAACAATAACAATCTCTAAACACACAATCTATATCCGATACATAAACCCCAATCTATATCCAATACATAAACCCCAATCTATAACCCATCTGGATCAATACCAATAATCTCTTATCTATACTCACCTATAACCAATAATCTCTTATCTATACTCACCTATAACCAATACCTATACTCACCTATAACCAATAATCTCTTATCTATACTCACCTATAACCAATAACCAATACTCACCTATAACCAATAATCTGATGCACTTTTCCAATAATCGAATGCACTTTTCCAATAATCGAATGCACTTTTCCAATAATCGAATGCACTTTTCCAATAACCAATATCGATAGATAATCGGGATGGGTAATCGATAATCGATAATCGATAAGTATTGATTTCACTTCCGAGCCAGAATCGGTATATCCCTACTACTAACGTCAGGTGAAAATTCATGCAGGGTGTGCTAAGGTGTTGTTGATATACGAGCCAGTGATTAAATTACACTCTATTCGAATTGCATTCACCTTTATAATGTTAACGGGTAGTGTTGAAGTGTGTGTTTTAGTACGGCTTAGAATCACATCAGTAAAACCCAATAGCTTTCCAACCGTTCGCTTCCGATTAAAGTATATTATCTCACTACTTTTTATTTCTGTCTTGAGAGTATTGTTGTTTGCTTTTATCTTAAACGCATACCTTTTACCCCTTTTTTCCAACTCTTTTTCTATGTAAAGAGCAATATCGTCAACTACATATGATCCCCGCAAGGGGGTAGTTGTAGTATGAGGTTTTACCAATTCCTGCAACTATCTTTGGAGTTAGCGACTCCACGGACCTGAGCTAACTATCCCCCTCTGGGATGGGGGCTGTAGAATTCACCCACAGCCAGTCCTGCTTGCCCTAAAAATGGCAAATGGACACTCACTGGATCATGGGCTTATCACCCGTGATCTTAAGACCTAAATGATACGAGAAACGGATACATCGCCTCGGATACGGACTGATCCTACGGTAACGACTTTTGGCATTCGAAAACGGACTATGATTGGCTTCTGGAATGTTCGAACATTGAATGACGGGGGAAGAGCTGGGGTTACTCGGTCCTTGCACCGCCAATCAGTGATCGACCGTGAAATGGAGCACTATAACATCCAAATCTTGGGCTTGAGCGAGGTCAGGTGGACAGGATCAGGAGAAGAACGAACCCCTAGCGGAAACACTATTCTGTACATTGGCCCTGAAAGTGAAGCCAGAAATGGCGTGGCGTTCGTCCTTACGCCGAGAGCGAGAAACAGTCTCATTAGCTGGGAACCAATCTCGGATAGGATTATCGTCGTCAGGCTCAGGACCAGTGTCAGAAACGTCACAATTCTGCAGTGCTACGCACCAACTAATACCGCAACATCTGGTGACAAAGAGGAGTTTTATAGCCAACTGAGTGCCACCTTCGAACGTGTTCCAAGAGGTGATATTATTATCATCTCGGGAGATATGAACGCCCAGGTTGGATCAGACAACACTGGACTAGAACACGTCATGGGGAGGCATGGTGACCCTTGGGTCGACGCTTCACGACCTTGGATTAAGAGACCCGAAAACGGCGAATTATTTGTGGAGTTCTGTAGTACTCGGCAAATGGTCATCGGAGGGACCCTTTTTCCACACAAGAGTCATCATAAAACATCTTGGGTTTCCCCTGATGGTGTTACTCAGAACCAGATCGACCATTTGGCTATAAGTCGCCGATGGAGAAGATGTCTCCTCGATGTGCGAGCGAAACGTGGAGCTGACGTGGGGAGCGATCACCACTTGATGGTTGCCTGCTTGAGATTGTGTACAGCAGCTATCCGACGACCACAAATTCTTCAAATGAAGCGCAAGCTTAATGTGGATAAACTCATAAATCCCAACAAAAAACGCGAATACACCACCATTCTACGCGAAAAGTCATCCACATTGGGTGAACATGAAATGCGCACACTGGACGCCAATTGGGAGGCAACCAGAAACACTTTTCTAACTAGTGCTGAAGAATCTGTGGGATATGTGCAAAGCGGTGAGAAACCCTGGATGTCACAAGACACATGGGACAAGGTTGGCAATCGGAAAAAAGCCAAATTGGCAATCATCTCTCAACCAGATGTCAACCAACGAACGCCCGACTTGAGGCAGAACTACCGCGATGCTCATATACAGCTTAAAAAGGCTGTTAGACGCGACAAGAGAAAGGCCATTGAAGATCTGGCAAACAAGGCAGAATCTGCGGCTTACCTTGGGGATATGGGTTCACTTTTCAAAATCATGAAACAGTTGACGAACAGGAATTTCACCGCCAACCACCTGGTGAGAGATGTCAACGGAACTCTCCTTAATATGAGTGAACACCAGTTGCGACGATGGAAGGAATACTTCTCTGATATTTTAAACATCTTATCAGATGAAGATATTCCGGAAACAGAACAACTTCCAAACATCCAACCGCAACAATCCTCTATTAGGGACGATCCCCCAGATAAGGAAGAGATAGTTTCCGCCATTCGGTCAATGGCGGGAAGGAAAGCTCCAGGTATAGACGGACTACCAACCGAACTCCTCAAAGCGGACCCGGAAGTAACAGCCGATATACTCCTCCCACTCTTCACTAAGGTGTGGAATGAGGGAAGATATCCGACTGAATGGAAGGAGGGCGTCATTGTGAAAATTCCGAAGAAGGGCGACCTTCGGGATTGTGGCAATTGGCGTGGTATATGTCTACTTACTGCCGTATCAAAAATTATGGCTAAGGTAATTCTCAATAGGATTAGTGATGTCGTCGAGAGCACTCTCGAAGTTTATCAGGCTGGATTCCGTAAAGGGTCGTCTTGTACCGACCACACAAATACCCTACGGATAATATTAGAGCAGTCAGCCGAAATGGGTTCGCCACTACATCTCATGTTTGTGGACTTCGAGAAGGCTTTCGACAGCGTTAAGCGAGATTACATATGGAATGCTTTGCGTAGGAGAGGTATTCCAGATAAGGTCATAGCTATGATTAAAGAATCCTACGAAGATGCAAGGTGTCGTGTCTTGCATAGAGGAGAGCTGTCCGAGAGCTTTCCTGTGCGAACGGGTGTCAGACAAGGCTGCATATTATCACCAGCCCTGTTTCTGGTGGTAATAAATGACATCTTAAAAGCTGCACTGGAAGGTGGGGAAGGTAAAGGTCTTCAATGGAGACTATTTAACATCTTAAGTCACCTTGATTATGCTGATGACGTGTGTTTGCTTGCACATACCCGTTCGGACTTAGAGTCAAATGTTTGCTCGTTGCATTCTAAATGCAAAGAGGCGGGACTGAAAATAAATGTGCGTAAAACCAAGTACATGCACATGGGTTCGAACGCAAGCACACCGATTGTTCTTAATGGACAGGATGTGGAAGAGGTGCAAGATTTTTGCTATCTCGGAAGCATTGTCAGCATGGACGGCGGAGCCGAAAAGGATGTTGAGGCTCGGCTAAATAAAGCCCGTCAGGCCTTCGGTATCCTTTCCCCTTTCTGGAGGTTAAGAGAGATCTCCCTTCGCACGAAGCTGCGAGTTTTTGACGCATGCGTCAAATCCGTGTTGTTATATGGTTGTACTACGTGGAAAGTGACCGTTCGACTTACCAAGAAACTACAGACTTTCGTAAACCAATGCCTCCGGCGCATTTTAGGAATATTCTGGCCAGAAGTAATCTCCAACGACGAACTTTGGAGTACAACTCGCCAGACTAAAATAGGTATTGAGATTCAACGGCGAAAGTGGCAGTGGATCGGTCATACTTTGAGGAAACCAGAGCAAAACATAGCAAAACAGGCTCTGGATTATAACCCTCAAGGAAGACGTCGGGTTGGTCGACCATGTAACACATGGAAGCGAGCAGTTGAGCAGGAGGCCAGAGGAATAAACAAGTCCTGGCAACAGCTTAAAGCCGATGCTCAGGACCGCGCCTTGTGGAAGAGAGTTGTTTCTGTCCTATGCCCCTATAGGGGGTCTTAACAGGAATTTGATTTGATTTGACATATGATCCAACAGGAATCTCAATTTCTTCATTTGCAATATGGAAAAGATTATTCTCGTTATCAACATTCGGAATTGAGTTGTATGTTTGAAAGTCAGCCAAACCGCAGACATAAGCGCCAGGCAATTCTAATGGAGGAAAATATTCTGCGGTTAATATGGAAGTGTTTCCATTCAAGATCAAGGTCATCGACATGATGATGATTATGATATGACTAAACAAAAATTCGTATATTTTTTTTTATTTATTTATTTTTTTTTTTTATTTATTTTTTTTTTTCATAGAATTTTATACAATCAAATAGAAATTTTAAACATAAGTGTCCACATATTACCGAATCAAATTCCTGATATTGATTATAGTTGTATTTGATATTGGAACCAAGATAGGAGATGACTTCTTTTGGCGGTTGTAAATTTCCGAAACTATCGAAATATTCTATGCAATCCTGATGTTTGTAGTATGCTACCCAATGGGTGCCGAGACCCGATGAAATATCCAAATTTATTACTCCACACTCCGTATACCAGGGATGCTCTGGCAGCTCATCGCGCATTAATACACCACGAAAGTAGGGAATGTCTTTAATCAATTTAATTATATCGATCTCAGTTAACGCTCTATTGGGTAGCTGCCTTAGAATTTTTTTGATGGTCGAGTCAAAAACAGTCCTAGTCCTTTCCTATAAGTGCAACAGCCTCCATTTGTCTATTATGTCGAACACTTTCTGCCAGTTCGTCTTTTGAATTTTTTACATCTTTAACAGCTTTCGCGATTTGTGATGCTCCGCCAGCTAACGCTTCGAGTGCCGAAAGTCCAGCAAATATCGGTATGAGGGGTAAGAACCCACCAACTTTTGGAATTGGTAGTATCCGTAGAGTTTCAATCAGAGATCTATTTGCTCCAATAACATCCTTTGCAGTTTTCATAGCCAATTTGATGGTACTCGATATGCTTTCCGGCTTTTTTTTTCTTCAATACAATATTTACGTTTTTAAGAGCCGATTTGAATAATTTTTTTTTTGTTTGGCTTTCTCTTCGCTCCTATTTTCTTATTAGCACACCCCATTCCAAGTTTCACTTTAGCTTTCATAGTGTTTGTAATCAACCAAGCGCTGGTTTTCTCCCCCAAGGTAGCGTTTTTTGAAGTTGTCCTGCTCCACGCCTTTTCCGATAAAATTCTATCTGCGATGTTTCTATTAAACGTATCCTTATGTTTGGAATAGGCAATGTCGTGTTCTCTGCACGCCTCATCAAGTGGATTTATACCGCGATCAAAAGTTTTGTACCGGGACCACAAAAATTATAACCAGGTATATGTACCTCGAATGGTAGCTTATTGATGAGTGTATTTAATAAACCTCCTTCAGTGGGGTTTCGTTGATTAATAATAGATTTTCGATCATGATCAATCATTATATATATATATATATATATATATATATAACCTTTCGCATCGGACTTTTGTTGTAAACAGATTGAAAATCGTATAAAACAATATATTTATGTGTATTTATATAATAGTATACAAAATGAAGTTGGTCAATCAACACGCAAAACTGAGTATAGAAAATTTTGATTTTGGAAATAGTCATCAAGGAACGAGAACAAAACATAGCGTACTTTTACCAAATGATATCAGGGCGATAATTGTCGGACCATCGAATTCAGGCAAAACCAATATAATGCTGAGCCTACTCTTGCATCCGAACGGGTTGAAATTCGAAAATATATATCTGTATTCAAAGTCATTGTATCAACCAAAATATGAATATTTAAAGCGTATTGTATCACCTATCAAGGGACTCGGCTACCACACATTCACTGAAAATAATGATGTCATAGATCCAAGCGATGCTAAAAAAAATTCAGTTTTCATATTTGATGACGTTGCTTGTGAGAAGCAGAATAACATGAGATCGTATTTTTCCATGGGACGACACAAAAGCATTGACAGCTTCTACTTGTGTCAAACGTATACACATATACCCAAACACTTGATTAGAGATAATGCAAATTTTATAATACTATTTAAACAGGATGATCAGAATTTAAAACATGTATACAGTGATCATGTGAATACAGACTTGACGTTCGATAAATTTAGAAATATGGCTGCTGAGTGTTGGAAGGAAAAGTATGGATTTTTGGTTATTAGTAAAGATTGTTCAATTAATGCTGGGCGCTATAGAAAAGGTTTCGATGCATTCAGTAAAACATAAAACAGTAATATGATAACAGGTTGGTTGAATAGATGGTTGTATAGTTGTATAGATGGTTGTTTGGTTGGTTGTATAGTTGTATAGATGGTTGTATAGTTGGTTGTATAGTTGGTTTTATAGTTGTATAGTTGGTTGTATTTCTAGTGTTGTAGTTGTTTTTAATGTTTTAATCAATATCAATATTTTCAACAGAAAAATACTTGACCGTATATGAACGGCAACGCCACAGAAGTGAAGAAGAAGACGACTGTTTTTTAACAAGAAAGAATCATCAAAAGAAGAACAATTTAAAAAGAATTTGAGGATGAAAAAAAACAAAAAGTGTATTTTCTAATTTTTATTTATATGTTTATTAAATAATAAAAATTTAAATGTTTTCTTCGTTTCCGTCAAATCGATTTCGTTGATTGAAGGCCAAGCTTCCTCTTTCTTTTGTTGTTGTGAAATTGTAATGTGTATTTTTCGGGACTTGGCATGTTACCACACTCATTTTTGTGATGTAATTGGGCTTCTTCATTATGAAAATGTTGCAGACATGAATTACAAATGAAAATTTTTACCTTATTTAGAGTCTGTTGATGACGGATCAACCTTAACAGAAAAACAAAAATTAAAAAAAGGAATATGAAAAAAATTAATGTTATTACCTTGAAATGTTCTTTATCCAGACGTAGTGATTCAGTTCATCAGTGTCTTGTATCAATAATAAATTGATATGACACTTTTTCTCGTTCTTTGTATTGTAGTATGGACCCACAATTTTTTCTGCTTCATATCCAAATACATTGACGCTTATTGATGAGTTTAATTCTTCAAACTTTGCTATTTTCTGCACGTCCAGTGGAAACTCGAGATCGTTGAAATTTAATGATATACCATTAGTAAGATGTATAACACTTTGTGCTATATCAGATATGTGGTATGACGATGGTCTATCTGAATTTTTCTTCACCTGCGATAATGCAGAGATTAGACTCCATTTAAAACAGAATTCATCATCATTTTTTACATTACTACAAGCATGTTTGTTTGCTATGAAAGGCGGTAAAGACACGTATTTCGTTTCCCTAAGCGGCTTCTATTCGTTTACGCTTAAAGATGAATGTGAACTAAGTTTAATCGTTTTATGTATTATGATGTTCTTAGCTGGTGTCCCCAATCGTTTCATTGAATAATCATATGCATGGGTTTGTATTGCAGATAGTTCCTTCCTTTCTCCTTTTGCATTGCCGTTCATGGTAGTATTTTCTATTTAAAAATATATATTTTGTAAAAAAAGCTAGAAAAATTAAAGGCTTAAGCCAACACTTACTATGAGTTTTTTCTGTATGTCTTTTCAGACAATCAGCCGTCGGGAAAATCACTCCACACACTTCACAAAGTACAGAAATATTTTCTATTTAAAAAAATATATATTTTGTAAGAAAAAGCTAGAAAAATTAAAAGCTTAAGTCAACACTTACTATGAGTAATTTCTGTATGTCTTTTCAGACCATCAGCCGTCGGGAAAATCACTCCACACACTTCACAAAGTACAGACTCCATTACTTTTTTTTATATATGGGTCATTCTTTTACAAACCGTACACCTAATTGGACGACATATTTTCTATTGCTTCCAAAATTTTTCTATAGGTAGTATACATCGAATAAGCCGACACGTATGCGGGGATTTTTTTTTAAATTGTTTATTTTGAAAAATATGGATGTTTAAACATTTTGAGAATCGTTGGTTTTGCTCTTATTAAAAAGCTATTATCTTCGGTTCTATTTGTCCCACAGATTTCGTTCTTATCTCATTTTAAAGGTAATTTTGTAACCTTTTTACTACATTGTTCCAAAAAAATTGTATTGTTAAATAATTGTAGTTATTAGCAATTAAAGCACTTAAAGTCGATTTTCATACTTGCGCCCAGCCGATAAAAAATCGAAAAAAATACCATCGTATTCCTTGATTGATTCTCTAAAAAATACATTTAAAAAAAATGGAGAAATAACGGGATCAACAGAAAAAAAATAATTTGCACCACCGGGCGCGTATGAATAATAAAAAAAAAAATTTAGGGCAAAATGAATGCATTGTTATTTTTCTGAGAACTACGCTTTTGTGATCCGAAATGCTATTCAAGGCGTACATTGGAACAATGATCAGGCAACAGTGCATCCGTTTGCGATTTACAACAAAAGCAATAAACACGTACTATAAATGAAAATCTTAGTAATGATTTCCGAATGTTTGCATCATGACACCGTAGCCGTTCACGTATTCCAATGGCATTTCCTCAATTTTATCAAAACTAACTTACATAATATCAATAAAATCATACATTTTTCTGACAGAGCGAGTGCACAATTAGTCCAGTCGGATTAGATCAAAAAAGGTCTGTTTGGCGAAATGCTGCGATTTCGATGTTTTTTTAACCTCATTGTTTTTTTTGCGTAGATTACGATAAAAATATTGCGGCCACTGGGGGAGTGGGGAAAAGACTCGAGAAATAGCAAAATTCGCAAATTTTCGTCTGTTTTAGAGGTTTTTTGAGCTTTATTACGTTAAACTAAACAGTTTCGAAAAACTAAAAATGAGGTTCGATTGCAGACACTTAGACCTTTCATTTGAATGGTACATTGTTAAATTCGGTTTATTTAAACCTGATATATAGACTGTTATTCAAGACGTTTTTTCAAATTTTCAAAGAATCTGTGTTTTTGGAAGGTAATGAGTATCTCATAGACTGTAAAAAAAATATTCTACCAAAACTTGCGGCATTGTCTTTTAATAAATACACTTTAAATAACTGAATCAAAATTCAGCCCAAATTTAGCCGGTTTCATAGAAATTTCACCTCATGAATTTATTAGAAAATGACTTTTCGAGTAAATTTTTTCTTAACTCCTTTTTTAAGGCAGAAGGACTAAATGAAATTTCCAACTAACCTTTATAGTCTTATTGTATTGTGGACATTCTGATAAAGAATTTGCGGGGCTTGAAGTTCAATTTGACTTACCCGGAGCCGAGATATCGAACTTTTTATTGAAGATTTTAAGATTTTTTTAATAATAACGTTATTTTTACTCGTAATAAGTGCAGTTACAGCCTATTTTTTGATGAATAAATTCATATTCCTTTCAATTATTTATCCTTAAAATAATAAAATCAGAATTTTTGGCCAACGCAGAGGAATAAAAAAGTCGACGCGTCTTTAACACACTAAATTGTATTGTTAAATAATTGTAGTTATTAGCAATTAAAGCACTTAAAGTCGATTTTCATACTTGCGCCCAGCCGATAAAAAATCGAAAAAAATACCATCGTATTCCTTGATTGATTCTCTAAAAAATACATTTAAAAAAAATGGAGAAATAACGGGATCAACAGAAAAAAAATAATTTGCACCACCGGGCGCGTATGAATAATAAAAAAAAAAATTTAGGGCAAAATGAATGCATTGTTATTTTTCTGAGAACTACGCTTTTGTGATCCGAAATGCTATTCAAGGCGTACATTGGAACAATGATCAGGCAACAGTGCATCCGTTTGCGATTTACAACAAAAGCAATAAACACGTACTATAAATGAAAATCTTAGTAATGATTTCCGAATGTTTGCATCATGACACCGTAGCCGTTCACGTATTCCAATGGCATTTCCTCAATTTTATCAAAACTAACTTACATAATATCAATAAAATCATACATTTTTCTGACAGAGCGAGTGCACAATTAGTCCAGTCGGATTAGATCAAAAAAGGTCTGTTTGGCGAAATGCTGCGATTTCGATGTTTTTTTAACCTCATTGTTTTTTTTGCGTAGATTACGATAAAAATATTGCGGCCACTGGGGGAGTGGGGAAAAGACTCGAGAAATAGCAAAATTCGCAAATTTTCGTCTGTTTTAGAGGTTTTTTGAGCTTTATTACGTTAAACTAAACAGTTTCGAAAAACTAAAAATGAGGTTCGATTGCAGACACTTAGACCTTTCATTTGAATGGTACATTGTTAAATTCGGTTTATTTAAACCTGATATATAGACTGTTATTCAAGACGTTTTTTCAAATTTTCAAAGAATCTGTGTTTTTGGAAGGTAATGAGTATCTCATAGACTGTAAAAAAAATATTCTACCAAAACTTGCGGCATTGTCTTTTAATAAATACACTTTAAATAACTGAATCAAAATTCAGCCCAAATTTAGCCGGTTTCATAGAAATTTCACCTCATGAATTTATTAGAAAATGACTTTTCGAGTAAATTTTTTCTTAACTCCTTTTTTAAGGCAGAAGGACTAAATGAAATTTCCAACTAACCTTTATAGTCTTATTGTATTGTGGACATTCTGATAAAGAATTTGCGGGGCTTGAAGTTCAATTTGACTTACCCGGAGCCGAGATATCGAACTTTTTATTGAAGATTTTAAGATTTTTTTAATAATAACGTTATTTTTACTCGTAATAAGTGCAGTTACAGCCTATTTTTTGATGAATAAATTCATATTCCTTTCAATTATTTATCCTTAAAATAATAAAATCAGAATTTTTGGCCAACGCAGAGGAATAAAAAAGTCGACGCGTCTTTAACACACTAAATTGTTTCGTCGTGCTGCGCGCCCGGTGGTGCAAATTATTTTTTTCTGTTGATCCCGTTATTTCTCCATTTTTTTTTTAAATGGATTTTTTAGAGAATCAATCAAGGAATACGATGGTATTTTTTTCAATTTTTTATCGACTGGGCGCAAGTATGAAAATCAACTTTAAGTGCTTTAATTGCTTAAAACTACAATTATTTAACAAGACAATTTTTTTGGAACAATGTAGTAAAAAGGTTACAAAATTACCTTTAAAATGAGATAAGAACGAAATCTGTGGGACAAATAGAACCGAAGATAATAGCTTTTTAAGAAGAGCAAAACCAACGATTCTCAAAATGTTTAAACATCCATATTTTTTAAAATAAACAATTTAAAAAAAAATCCCCGCATACGTGTCGATTTATTTCATATATATAACACATAAAAAAAAAATAAAGCGATTCTAGAAACAGACGTGAATTTTTTCGGCAAATCCGTACGGTTTGTAAAAGAATGACCCATATATATAAAATCACTTGAACACTTTTGTTGACAAATTTCTAAGACAAACTATAGCCGATGAGGTTTTTGATGTTCTTTTATATAAAAATCATAAAACCCGAAAGCTCAAAGTCCAATTGATAATGTAAGATCATGTTAATTCCTATCAATTTTAGCTTCTTATCTATACTATAAGCTCTACTTCTTATCACAAAAAACTTTAAAGAATTATTTCATAATAAAACAAAAGTCCAATTGATAACGCACAATCATGTTAATTCCTGTTAATTTTAGCTCCTTATCTATACTATAAGCTCTAACAAAAAAATAAAAAATCATATCGTTATCAACATATATTGTTAGAAGTATATTTTATTATAAAAAAATTTTATATGAAATTTTCATGCAAATCTTACTCGTAATCAACATTTTTTAATTAAAACTACTATCAAAAGAAAACACTTAATTTCTATTAGAGTCATAGTTCATATAATTCATAAATAAGAAATGAAATGAAATGAAATCAAAAACTTAGAGTCATAGTTCATATAATTCATTAACTCTTATCTTATCTAAATAATTCACAACATAAGAAATGAAATGAAATGAAATGAAATGAAATGAAAAAATTAGAGTTATAGTTCATAAAATACATTAAACTCTTATCAATACCCATAACAAAAAACTGATTCATAAAAAACTAATCCATAACAAAAGTCTTATCTACAAAGAACACTAATAGCAACAACAGTTTGATATAATAATTATTCTTAAAACACACATATAATTTGATTGATGATGACGTCATGAAATAATACCACGCTATATTCATCATAATCTATACCCCCATTTCTGGATCAATAACAATACATATCCCCATCTGGATCAGGTAAAGGGGTAAAACCAATATAAGTAAAGGGGTAAAAACCAATATCAGCAAGTATTGAGCCAGAAACCCCTTTGAGCCAGAAGCCTTATTCAGAACCTAATCGATAATCAATAATCAAAAAGTATTGAGCCAGAAGCCCCCTGAGCCAGAAAGCCAATCAATAATCGATAATCAGTAAGTATTGAGCCAGAAGCCTTGAGCCAGAAGCCAATCGATAATCGATAATCAATAATCAGCAGATAAAGGGGTAAAAACAATATAAGTAAAGGGATAAACACCAATATCAGAGGTAAAGGGGTAAAAAACCAATATATATAATCTGGAACCAGAAGCATTGAGCCAGAAGCCCTGAGCCAGAAGCCCCCTGAGCCAGAAATCCAATCAATAATCAATAAGTATTGAGCCAGAAGCCTTGAGCCAGAAGCCAATCGATAATCGATAATCAATAATCAATAAGTATTGAGCCAGAAGCCTTGAGCCAGAAGCCTTTGACCCAAAAGCCGGGTCCAGAACCGCCCTATACACACTACTAAAAATGTTTAATTGCTCGATTGATTCCTCAGCCCACCGTTTCAGTGTGAATGCCGAGGAATTATTTTACCACTCTTGTAACGCACTACACATTAGTACGATGCGACCGTTCAGCTGTTGAACTCAGCCATTCCTTCTTTCAGCTTGACGAACCGGAAAGCGATTCGAAATATGCCCAGATCACCATGAGGGGCTCATTCAGCGGAGACCCAGAGCGATTTCTCTACTCGCCACTTATAAAAAACTTTCCTTCGGGATTTCTCAAGGAAATAGATTAGACACCGCGAAACGGAAACCTAGTTTCATTTCCGGGTATCGCCGAATTCGCACCTACGGAAAACAATCACACAAATCTTCACAGTTAATTTAAAAAAAAAAAATCACAAAAAAATTTAAAGCACAATTCAAAATTTTTATTTATAAATATTTTTCTTTTTAAAAAAAATCTGATTCTTTATTATACGATGCAGAAGGAAAATGGATGTCATAGAGTCGGCAGTGGTGATTATCGAGGAGGTCAACGAATTTTGATACGAAGGAGAGAACGCTATAGAAGGAGGGAGCAGGACCGGCGCGAGGAAGGCGATCCCAGCGAAAGTGGAATAGAATCAGATGTACCAGAAAATATTATTATTATAGACTTAACAGACGACGACGACCAATAAAAAAAAATAAAAATGTATTAATAAAAAAAAAAAAAATCTGATTCGAATTTATTATACGTTATAGGAGGAAAATGGATGTAATAGATTCGGCAGTTGACATTATCAAGGAGGTTGACGAATTTTTAATACGAAGGAGAGAACGCCACAGAAGAAGGGAACAGAACCAACGTGAGGAAGGCGACGAAGGCGAGGAAAGCTATTCCAGCGATAGTGGAATAGAATCGTTGGACATACCAACAAATATTGTTATAGATTTAACGGAGGGCGACGACGACGACGACGAATAAAAAAAATTAGAAAAATGTATTAAAAAAAAAAATAAAATAAAAAAAAGTAAATAAAATAAAAAAAAAAAAAAATAAAAATAAAAGAAATAAAATAAAATAAAAATAAAATAAAAAAAAAAATAAAAATAAAAAAATTTTATTTAATAATATAATTTATTTTTTAAAAAAAAACTTTCTTTTTTTATTCAGGTCAAATTTTCGCGAGGTGAAAAAGACACATAATCTCAATAAAATGCACTGCGAATAAGTCAATCCAATTTTATTTAAAGGTGTCGACTGCACAAAGGCTAGATTGTAAGTGTCCACATAGAATAATTTTTATATTCAAAAAAGGTCAACTGTAGCGAAGTTCAACGGCTCCTTATGTAGCCAAGTTCACTGACCCGCATTCAGTTGGACCGCTCAGCTGTCGTGTGTATTGACCTATATTTGCAAACAGCTGTATGTATGCTTACTGCGATGCGAACAGCTGTGTGGGTGCTTACTGCGATGCAAACAGCTGTATGTATGTTTACTGCGATGCGAACAGCTGTGTGGGTGCTTACTGCGACGCGAACAGCTGTATGTACACTCAAACTTTGAGTGACATCTGTATATGCGCTTATGTCCGCTGGATTGCAAAAACTGTCAAGTTGAACTGTCAAGTCGTGCTGTGGATTTGTGCACTGCAGGTGAGTAATTAATCAAAATACAATAATTAATTTTTTATTTTACAGATTTCCTGTGACCGGACGCCAAACATTCTCCCGGGCCTTGGAACTTTAGTTCCAAGAGATTATCTGCTCGTTAGTGACATCCAGCAGCATTGGTCCCCTGATGATGGAGGATTAATGGCATTTCCCCCACTATCCAGGAATATGGAAGGTTTTGAGGCTCCTTCACCCGCCGAAATGTATATCGATTAAGGACAGGGATAATTGTAACTGTGCGGGATCGAGAAGAGATTAGAGGGTGAGTTGCCTTCATACTAAGTATTTATTAATTTATATTAAAGTTTTAATTGTATCTAAATTTAAATGTTCGTGAAATTTCTGTTCGGAATATTAATATGAATGTAATGTTTGTCAGTATAGTAATTAATTAAAATCGCACTCACGGATTTATTACGGGTAATTTTGCTAATTTCACAATTGGGCACACTATAGAACTTTTTGCGGTTTTTAGTATTACTACGCGTGTAATTCCGTTCTTCCCGGAATGTAGTATCTTGACGGGGCCCGGGATTCCATTGCAATGGAGTTAATCGTTTATTAGGTATACCGAATTGGATACTTGTTGTTTTGCAGAATGCGACTTTGTTTTAGACTTAATGCTCGGACTATCTTCTTGGATGATTTCGTTATGAAGATCATAGTGATAATCAATTATACTTATCTCATTCTGCGGAAATGCTACCGCGCGGTCTGAATCGGAAAACTTCTTTAACACTGATTCATATTTCGAGTGATAAGTTTCGTTATGATCAAAATTTTCCTTAAATAATTACATTCGACCGATGGCGAGATCGCGAGAATTTCTGAAGATTTGTTTAACAGCAGAAGCCGGTAATACCTCACCTGATCTTCCGGATTCACGCGATTGCTGGTCAACGCTTAAGTGATTGTGGATATTCGAGACCTGACTATTGCGCAAAGTCCAGTCAATATCCAACCCAGAGTAGTATCTTGAGCGATGAGGTTACTGGACGTTGTTCTTTGAATTCCTGATTTGATTAGCCTTGGATAAATATCAGCGCCCAAAATCACGTTAATTGGACTGATTAAATGCTGGATCAGCAAAGGCAAGAGCTTGAAATTCATCGAACAATGTACTTGGTATCTGCTGAGTTGGAAGCCAATAAGTCATCGTGGATAGGACTAAGGCTTCTACTTGAAGAGTAAATTCTTCATAATGGGATTTTATGGTGAGATAGGCTTTAGCATGTGAGTGTCCAGAATGTGCGCGTCCTAATCCAGAAATGTTTATGTTTGTTTTCGTACGAGAAAGATGTAACATTTCAGCCGCTGCTTCGGTAATGAAGGACGCTTGCGATCCGGGATCAATGCTCGCATCTTATACTCCACGTTACAGCTCGACCCTGCGTTGAATACGACTGTGGCCAACAACGTTTGAGATCGTTATTGAATGTGGAAGACATGCATGTGTTGTAGGCGAGGGCCAAAGACGTCGCAATTTGAGGATTTATGGCTGCGTAATATGTAGCGAAATGCATATTAGGAAACTCCGAGTGTGAAGGTCCTGACTGATGGCTCGAATCAAAGTGTAGAAGGGTGTGATGCCTTTTGTTACATTGCATGCACGTTTGTTTACTCTAACAGTTTCTAGCCATGACTTTCGGACAGGCAATTGAAACAAAGTCTCTTCTCCTTGACGAAGGAATAGCGAGTTTTCGCGTCAAATTCTCGAAACACCGGGCATTGTCGAATAGAATGCGGTCCTTTGCACTTAACGCTCGTTGGCTGGGAGGAAGCCGCATGAAAAACGTGAGCGTTTCGTTGGGGAATATTATTCCGGACGTTGTGCGCGTGTGACTGGGAATTCGAACTGTCCAAAGCCTCTAAAGTGCGAAATCGTCCTTCTAAGAATGTCGTGAACGCTTCCAAAATCGGCAAATCGGAAGACGCGCTTAGACACACATAATTCGTGTGTTTCCTTCGACAGTCGCTGCACCATGTGGAAAATCAGAATTGGATCCCATGCCTGCACATCAATTCCCGGATTCTGCAAGCCAGTTAAGTTCTCGTTCAATAGGCTTAAGAGCATACGTAGGCCTTGAGCAGAGTCCGGAATTGTATGGGGACCAGAGAAAATCTTTTGAAAATGTGCAGCCACCAAGGCTCGTTTATTATGGTATCGGTTTTGCACCGCTTTCCAGGCAGAATTAAAACTGTCTACGGTGATAGAAAAATTACGTAAGAGCTGCTCAGCTTCGTCCGCGACGTTAGTTTTTAGATAGTACATCTTTTGGACCAAAGATAGTGAAGCATTCTGTGCTATTAGAGCTGTGAATAAGTCCCGAAACGAGGTCCACTCCGCGTATTTGCCGCTAAAAGTTAGAAGAGCGATACTGGGCAATTTCACCTCCACTGACGCTCCGCGAGACGATTCTACTGCCTTCCTCGCCACTCTGCTGGGAAGCCCCGAGATTCTCCAGCTCTTCCAGCTTGTCGAACACATTACGGAGGAATTCGAAATGGCCTTCGAGTTTCTCCATGGACTCGGAGGTTAGATATGGGTGTTCTTGATCCTTTTCCGTACTTGAAGCCTGCAATTATCTTCTGCAAAAAACCTTTCTTCAAGTCGGACTTGCGTCGCAACGATAGCACTAAAGTCTGACATGTTTCACGATTCACTAAATTATAATTTTTGCATTTTGTCTTTACACTTTCGTATTATATGTGTATGTAGTCGTCGAATCTAGCGACGGTAATTAAATTTATTGGATAAACGTTCACGGCGGTATGTAAATTTCTACGCGACGAAATTCCACTGAATAAGACAAATGCACTTGAGGCGGCAAATGAAAGTGGAAAAGGAAAAGATAAAATTTACCTGATGGATACAAGGATATATCCGGCTCGACGAACCAATGAATATCGTGCGACGAATCACAGCACGAAGATGAATTGTCGCAAGTAATTTGTGCGACACTCACGGCACAATTGTTGGTTTCGTGCGAATGTCCCAGCGCGATCTTTATGAAGCAGTGCAAATAATCCCAATACTGCGAGGCTTAAATGCGAAAATCAAACCACTTGTGTAAATTTCAACGTAAAAGAGCTATTTGCGCGAACTCAAGCACAATTTCTACACGATTGTGATAAGGAAACAAAGAATGAGCAAAAGAAACATAATCTGAATAAAATGCACTGCGAATAAGTTAATCCAATTTTATTAAAAGGTGTCGACTGCACAAAGGCTAGATTGTAAGTGTCCACATAGAATAATTTTTATATTCAAAAAAGGCCAACTGTAGCGAAGTCCAACGGCTTCTTATGTAGCCAAGTTCACTGAACCGCATTCAGTTGGACCGCTCAGCTGTCGTGTGCATTGACCTACATATATCTGCAAACAGCTGTATGTATGCTTACTGCGATGCTAAAAGCTGTGTGGGTGCTTACTGCGATGCGAACAGCTGTATGGGTGCTTACTGCACGATTTCACTCAAACTTTGAGTGACATCTGTATATGCGCTTATGCCCGCTGAATTGCAAGAACTGTCAAGTTGAACTGTCAAGTCAGTAGTATGGGTGTTCTGTATCGGAAGTTAAATCAATAATTATCGATTAACCCTTTCCTCAACCCGCATCGATATTGGTTATTGGAAAAGTGAAATCAATAATTAGTGATTATCGATTAACCCTTTACCTCTTTGTGGTTACGCCACCTTCTTTGTGGTTACGCATCTGGACCCCTTTCATCTCCTCTGGACGAAATTTGAGTTTGTGGTTTTCTGATAGTCTAATTTAAAACACTTTTTGTATGGAATTTTGGTTTACGCGTAAGATTCATATGAAAATTTCACCTCAAATAGTAATTCATCATCATCAATGGCGCGACAGCCCAAATCGGGCCTTAGTTTCCTGAAGTCGTCGCCTCCAATCGTCTCGATCCAAAGACCGCGTCCTCCAGCTGCTAATTTTTAAGAAGGCTTTGCTATCTTCATCAACCGAGTCTTCCCATCGCTTGCGTGGCTTGCCTACTGGCCGGTTACCACTCGCTTTGGCTTTCAGAGCACGTTTGGGGATTCTTCTGTCTTCCATTCGCTCTACATGGCCAGCCCACTGCAGTTTACGTAGCTTGATGAACGTTGAAGCTTCTGGCTCGTCGTAGAGTTGATACAACTCATGGTTGTATCTTATTCGCCATTCTGTACCGTTCCTTCACAGGTCCCAAAATTCTTCGGAGGACCTTTCTTTCAAATGCGTTAACTGCTTTTTCGGAAGTTCGTGTTAATGTCCATGTCTCGCTGCCATAACAGAGCACAGGTCGTACAATAGTTTTATATATCCGCAGCTTATTGTTCCTGTGCACTTTCTTGGATTTCATTATTGGAAGTACCGAATAATACGTCTTATTTGCTAATATTATCCGTCGTTTGATTTCGTCTGTTTCATTACCGTCCTTTGTTAGATTAGCCCCAAGATACAGTGGCATGCAACTAATTAGCACAGTTATTATTTCAAACAAAAAAATTAAACAAAATATATAACATATTACCATATCATACTTTTTATATTTTTCAATTATTGTATTCATTGAAGCAAACTTAAATACTACAAAACAAAAATTGAGAACTATTCACAAAATCCATTTAAAAAAATAATTATAATAAACTTGAAAATTTACATGTGCAACTAATTAGCACACTTCCAATCTTAAAGGAATTTTGTTAATGTAACGTCCAATTTTGCTTTGAGCTTTCAATATTTCGTTGGATGTCCTTTATTTTTAATTACTGCAGAACATCTTGCTGGCATACTTTGTATTAACCGTTCACATCTGTGCTTTGGAATTGATTTCCAGGCATCATTGACGAATTCGTATAATAACGATAAATTAGTAGGTTTCGTCCTTTTTATTACTTCATCCACATCGTTCCACAAATGTTCGATAGGGTTCAGATCAGGACTTTGCGGTGGCCAACCCAAAACTTTTAGTTTCTGGCCAGTAATCCAATTCTTCACTGATCTGGCTGTATGTTTTGGATCATTATCATGCATGAAAGTCCATGTTATTGGCAGATTTTCATCTGCATATGGCTCCATTGTATTTTTAAGGATGCCTAAATATTGAAACTGGTCCATAATGCCATCAATTTTCATTATTGGACCGACGCCATGCCATGACATGCATCCCCAGACTTTGACATTTCCACCACCATGTTTTACGGTTTTAATTGTGTACTTGGGATTGAAGGATTGGTTGATAGGACGCCATACATGTTCCTTTTCGTCAGATCCCAGCCTGTTGAACTTGCTTTCATCTGACCATAATACGTTCTTCCAAAAAGATAGAGGTTTATCAATATGCTCCTTAGCAAACTTCAGTCTTAGTTTTCTATTTTTTTCGCTAACGTGTGGTTTTCTTTTCGCGATGCAACCTTTTAGACCAGAACTACGTAGACGTCTCCTAATAGTATCTACGCTGACTTCAATACCATGGAACTCGGAAATGTTGCTTTTAATCTGCGTCGCACTCACAAAAGGATCAACCTTCGCTTGATTTACAATGATTCGATATTCTTTTATTGTAGTTTTTTTTGGTAGCAGCTTCCTGGGATGGTTTTGAAAGGTTTTTTCCTTATTTACGTGCTGAATGGCATTATAAATCATCTTCCTAGAACACTTTATCATTTTGGAAACGCGTGAAATTGAATAATTTCCACTAATTAGATCCATAATCAATTTTCGTTTTTCTGGGGTGCAACTTTTAGCTTTTCCCATTTTGAATTGTTCTAATATTACTATTCTAATATTACTACAACTATTACTTAATAACCACAGTAAATATTTAAAATATTTCCGGACAACAACTTCACTTTTTCGCTCGCAAAACGCAACTGTGCTAATTAGTTGCTGCGAATATTCTGATTGACATTTAATTTTACCGTTTGTTTTCCATTGAAAAAAATTTCATTTGGTATTTTTCTGTGTTACCGTCTTTTCTGAACTTAGGGGATTCTTTTAACGCACTTTGTTGCCCAGAAAAGTTCTATGACTAACAGAAACCTTATTGTAATAATTGTTTTGAAAGTGTGCTAATTAGTTGCATGCCACTGTATATGAAATTGTCCACATTCTCCAAATTATATTCCGCAATTGTTATGTTTTGTCTTATAGGCGCTCTCCTTCTTGTTTGCGTCATTACTTTTGCTTTGTTTTCGTTAATGCGCAACCCGACTTCTTTTGCGGCGGCGTCAAGATTGACAAATACCTCCTTAGCACTATGGAAGGATCTTGCTCGGATGTTAATGTCATCAGCGTATGCTAGTAGCTGGGTGGACTTGACTAGTAGTGTCCCGTTGGTGCCAAGTTGAAAAGCATGGGGGCTAGACCATGTCCCGCGTTTTATTTTTTCTCATGTCGTCGTCCATTTTTTGTATTTTGTCATTATGATACTTCCTTTGTTTTTGTCTGCAAGTCTTTTTCGCATATCGCCTAAGCTTGTCATATCTTTCTTTTTTGGCTCGTGTTGGTCGTTCAGTAAAAATTTTGTAAGCTTCGTTCTTTCTATCTATTGCATCGCGACATTCTTGGTCGAACCAATTATTATTATATATATATATATATATTATTATACCATTATTTTTTCGCCGTGCTTGATATCCTAATACCTCTTCCGCGGAGGATTTGATGCCGTCTCGTATTGTCATCCACGCATTCTTCACTGCCATATTTTGGATATTTTCATATATTGGTGTCAGGTGTTTATTACATGCTAACATGGAAGCCTGCGCCACCGTTTCGTCGTTAAGCTTGTCGACATTGAATTTGCGAACTCTACTCGTTTTCGAATATCCACGACAAGCTATTTTGCATCGATACTTAGCTCTGCTTAGATAGTGATCAGAGTCACAATTCGCACCGCGGAGAGTTTGTACATCAAGTATGCTGGAAGCAGCCCTTTTCTCAATTAGAACGTGGTCTATTTGGTTGAAGGTGTGACCATCTGGTGATGCCCACGTTCGTTTGTGAATATCGTGATATGGGAAGCACGTAGATATTTTTGCTGTTCGCGAAATCAATAAGACGTTGGCCATTGTCGTTGGTTATGTCATGGAGACTGTGCCCTCCTGTTGTTCCTCTATGAGCCTCCTCCTTTCCGACTTTTGCATTAAAATCCCCTAAGACAATTTTTAGGTCATTCGAGGGCAGTGAATCATAGGTTGTCTCTAGGGTGGCATAAAATTCGTCGTTAGTTATATCGTCCTTGTCTTCTGTTGGTGCGTAAACGTTGATCAACCAAGTGTTGAAAAATTTAGTCTTTATTCGGATTGCACACAATCTTTCACTTACTGGTCTGAAGCTCGTGACCTGCTGTTTAAATTTTTTATCAACGACAAAAGCGACTCCAAACTCTCTGCTTCCCGACAATTTTCCACTTGGATAGATTGTGTGTGATGTCATGTCCATGATTTCGCTACCGAGCCATTTCGTTTCTTGGATGGCAGTTATGTTGATATTGTGTTTTGCCACTTCTTCGAGAAACTCTTTCAGAGCTCCTGTCCTAAATAAGGATCGAACATTCCAAGATCCAATAGAGTAGTCCATTTTTCGTTTGCGGGGTCATTGCCGTTGAGTTCTTTCCTTTCCGAGGCTGTTCTTCAGGTTTCTGGACAGTGTTCTTTTTCCGGTGATGCGTTGTCGGCGCCTCGCCCAACCCCCGACCTGTAAAATAGTAATTAGTCAATTTGAATTCTTTGTGGCTATGAATGTATTTCTCATGATGTATTATATATATAGATAAAAGTTTATTTATGATAAAAGAAATTGACATGAGCGCGCGCTATCAATTAGAGAACGAGTTTTAAATTATTGTGGTTTTATGATATTAATTTGGTAAAATTACATATAGTGTTGATAAGGATATAAAATCAACCGTAAGAGCTTGAATTAGCTACATCAAAAATGGACAGCCATCCAGAAGTACAAGTACTGCAAGAGGTGCGTAATTATATTGAACAACATAGAAAGAAAATGGATACCATCGAAGCGGCAGTCACAATTATAGAGAAGTTAAATATTGCCTTATTACGAAGGAGGGAGCAAGACCGTAGCAGGAGGTTGGAGGAGGAAGGCAAGGAAAGCGAGGAAGGAAAAGGCAAGGAAGGAGATAGCGGGATTTCATCAATTTATGAATCCTCTGTTATTGATTTAACAGAGGAGGAGGACAACAACGTTTAAAAAAAAAAAATATAAAAAAAATATATATATATTGAGAAGATAATAAAAATGTATTAAAAAAAAAACATTAAATTTTTTTCTTTAAACTTCTTTCACGTTAAATCCTCTGCATATTCTATCCATTTCAGTTTCTCAAAAGCGGACATTTCCTAGTTTCATGTTCTTTAAATTTATTGGAGAAATCTTTCAGAAACTCTACATCCAAAAAAAAATGTTTTTTTTTTATTCAGTTAGGTTTTTATTGTTTTAAAAATATAATGTTTCAGAAGTAGTACATTTTGATGAGAACATCAGCCACTGTTTAAATTGCTCCTTTCTATTCCCGGATACTGCTTTTTCAGTGTTTTCAGATTAGGACAGTCGTAATCTTCCTCCAAGTTGAATATCATGGCAGTATTCCCCAACAAATCAACAAGCCAATTGTTTTTCTCTAATCCTTTATTGAGACACTTTTCATGTTTAGAAGTAAATACTCCTTCAGTTCCCGGAAGGATTTAGTGCAAGATTTGAGCTCGATAAATGTTATACGTCCTGAGCAAATTGGCTTATACTATTTCGTGAAAAAAGTGCAGTTTGTATGGGAGGTGGTAGAAAGAGTGTAGGGATTGAAATAATTTGTTTACCATAGATCACATTTATGATAAAAATTGTATATTCGAAATTTCAAATTATTATTCGATATAATTCCTATGTATTGTATTATCATATATTTTTCAAAATGAGTCATTTTGTATGGGAGAGGGGGTAGAAGGCTTGGTGGTATTGAAATAAGACCACACACATATTACATTTTGGAGCATACTTAATAAACTGTGATTGTTTCATTACAATCGGTACAGCCGTTTTTGCGTGAAAGCCGGAAAGGCAGACAGACAGACAGAGAACATTTCTAAGAACCTTTGTTTCTGCTCAGTTATTGCTAAAATAAATGCAAAAAACTTACTTATAGCCATTTATAAACAAATAACAGAAAGACACTAAAATTATATTTATGTATAAATTTTTATTGCAGTTTTTTAATGTTTTTTATCTTCTTTATTTCGCAGATTATTAACCTACTTGTATTATAGTTGAAATGTGATTTTGCTATGGTTAATGAAAATGTTTAACTGCCACAAGTCTGCTTTATATTACACAATACTCGAACTGCTTTCGATCTCAGCATTTCTTACCTAATCGAACAAAACTTGGTTCTGAAGAAAATGCATTTGCGCGATATTCTCCTTACACCTGGTATGACCTTAATGGCTGAATTCGATCAAATGTCCGTACCAGCTTTCTGCTACAACGTATCATGTAAGGATCTTACTACAGATGACCAATTTTCAATTAAAGAAAATTAAAATCGAAGCGAATATGCAACTTGATGCTAAGATAATATCTGCATCGAATATCGTAGCGTTATCAACTTACGTTCCCAGCGATCAAGATAGAGTTAAGTTCATATGTAAATTTCCGCTTTAATTGTAAATTAAAATAAGGCGTTATTGTTTCTTTTTACTTAAAAAATAATAACATATAAAATATTTATGAACATGAAGGTCTACAACAATATGCATCATAGAAAAATAGATTTAAGTTCTGCTGTTAAATCTAATACTAAAATAAATTTCTTATTGTTAATTTAAAACAGTTCAGAAAATATTCAATATTCCGAATAAGAAAATTGTTTTGTGAATTTAAGATTATTAAGTTTCAGTTACACTTTCAAAAATATCGTAAGAACGCAAGGAAAAATATTTTTAAAAAAATTGACGAGAACAAAATAAAATATCGCATTGTGGCTTCTTTACTATTTGTCTGATATCAAGAGACATTATAATGAATTTTATTCAAATTAAATACCTCGAAAATTAAGAAACCAAATTCGATGAAAATGAAACAAAATATTAAATATCAAATGTTAATTGTTTGTCTGTGAAACCTAGCACAAGTTCGGTGCTTTATAGTATTGAATATGAATGTGATATTGCTATTATTTTATTAAATTAGTTTTAAAATATGTCTTCTTAATTAATTCAAAATACTTGCATTCTAATGAACTGCTAAAGTGTTCATTTGGTTCGAAAATAAACGTCCACTATTTTTAGAAATTTACATGATGCAAATTTGGTAAATTTATGTAATCAATCACTTCCCGTATGCAATAATCACAGGTATTAAAACGAAAAGTTTGCAATCAAAAACCGAAAGTGATGTATTAAGGAATATAGGATTTCATACCAAGTATCATGCTTGTTGAAGTTATTTTATGAACTCATGTTAATAGTATTTTGAATTATGCTATCGTATTTATATTATTTGACATAGTTATTATTTAATTACGCATTCATAATCTCTACTGAAAACAAATCACATTAATACGAACAGTTAATACGTTAATAAGAAAAAAAAAAATATTAAAGAAATAAATTCATTATTCAGAATTCAAAAATAAAATAAAGGCTGCAATACGAAGTTTGCTTTTTTGTCTAATCTAATTTAATGTAAAAATTGAATGTTAATATAATTTTAATTCAATGTAAACATAGTAAGAAAACAAAAAAATGAAACTTTTGAATTTTAACAGTAACAATACATTCAATGTTAGTAGTTAGTATATCATTGAAAAATATTTTTTGAAAATAAATAATTGGATGGAAAATAACATTGATTACTGTTTTTGAAAACATGGCTTACACATGAGTATCAAATGTGTAAACCATTTTTTCAGATTTTCCTTGTTTGCCATTAGATATGCATAATGAATTATTTGTAAAGCTTGTGCTGTGTTTATTTGGATCGATTTAATAAGTTGAACTAAGGCCAAAGATTCAAACAGTTGCAGTTAAATAGAAATGTTTGATTGTATCTTTATTTAATATTATTAAAAATGAAAATTAAGCTGTTTAATTTATTTTTAATAACTATGAAAATTGTGCACAATTACGCGATACACAAAATTTAACTTAATTTTATTACACATACAATCAATATTAAAAATTCTGTAAAAAAATATAATTAAGTGGACTACGCGATAATTGACTAGTGATAATAATTTATATAAATTATTTATATATTTCTAAGAATTAAAAAGTGCGAAAAATTGAAAAGATTCAAATTATCTAAATTATCGATTCACGACAGTAATTACAGTCGTGTCTACCAATTTGTTTTTTACGGTGTTAACATTTCATTATTTTATTATAAACCTGACAATTTATGTAAGAATTTTCATTATCTGTGTACAAACAGAAAACAATTCAAAATTCCAAGCGTTACTGTATAATGCTGTTTAGCGATATAGGTGCATTAATTTAATTATTTGTTAATTTATTTTTGTTAAGTTTACATTTATAAAATAAAATGATTGTATAGTAAGTAAAACAGTTTTTCATTTACTAAAGATTTATCAATGAGCTCAATGTTCGAGGGATGGGAGTGCCTATCTTTCACTTTACGTACATAGCTATACCTTATACTTACTGAATGAAATGCGTTACCTGGTAGTGAACACCTGCAGCTAGATCATCTGATCCCAGCATTCTTTCATCAGTGGGGAGGCGCTCTGTATTTCGGTGATGCTCTATCAACTAGTTCCTCTTTTGGGAGAATGCACCAATCCAAAGTTAATTTAGAAATAGTGGTCCAAAGGCGTATTCTATTTTTCTGTTATGTTTATCGAAGCCCGAAAATATCTGCAGCGGAGAAATAACAGAAGAACTGGATTTGTCTGAATCTATTCAGTCGTACGAAGTCGTAGTTGCGGGCGGCTACAGTGCTCACAAGATTTCCTGGTTCAAATATTCCTCTAGCACATATGTAGAGCAGCGTGATGTAGAGTCCTTCTTCCCAAACGGTTAAGCACAGCTTGTAGGTCAGCATACTCGTTTACCAGACGTCGCAGAGCAATTTTCTAATCTCTTAGATTTATTTGTAATAAACCAGCCTGAGAAACATTCTCTCTTTCTTAATTGGCACTACCAGCTGGGCTTTGGCTTCCTGACCATCAGGTTTCTTAACATTTACTTGTTATTGTGAAAGGGTTATTAGCCTTTCGCAAAAAACCCTCTATGTACGAACATTCACATTCATTTTCGCAGATTGATCTGGTCAAGTTATACACACGCATGTATTGTGCTGAAATTATACGTCGCCAGGGATTTGACTCCCGACCTTCGCATTGTAGACTACTCACTAGGCTGCAACCTAATTACAACTGCCATCACTTCTTACTTCGTGCACAATTTCTAATTGCAGCTTTCAATCAAGACACCCCGAAGAACCCTTTGACATTTCAAAAGAGCTATTTGGGGAGCACTAACCAAATTTGGTCCGGGGTTGAGCGAGGCGCCGACAACGCATCACCGAAAAAAAGCACAGTCTAGAAACTTCAAGAATAGCCCTCGGAAAAGATGGACGCAACGGCAACGACCCTGCAAACGAAAAATGGACTACTCTTTTGGAACTTGGAATGTTCTATCCTTATATAGGATAGGAGCTCTGAAAGAGTTTCCTAAAGAAGTAGCAAAATACAACATCAAGATAACTGCCCTCCAAGAGACGAAATCGGTCGGTAACGAAATAATGAACCTGAGATCACACACACAATCTATCTAAATCGAAAAATATCGGGTAGCAGAGAGCTGTGAGCCGCTTTTGTCGTTGACAAAAAATTTAAACAGCAAGTCACGAGTTTCAAACTAGCAAGTAAAAAATTGTGTGCAATCCGAATGAAAACTAAATTTTCCAACATTTGGTTGATCAACGTCCTCGAACTAACAGAAGACAAAGACGATATAATTAAAGACGAATTTTATGCCACCCTAGAGATAACCTATGACAACCTGCCCTCGAATGACCTAACAATTTTCTAAGGGGAATAATAAAAAGTCGGAAAGGAGGCCATAGAGGAACACCATAAGGGCACAGTTCCTTTAATCTTGTTTTATGCGGTGCATGACTCACAGATGGAATTGCCACACAGTTGTCTTAAGCAACGCCGATCGTTTATGACGACAATCATTAACGCCCCCGAAGGTAGCAATCTATACCAATTACAAGTTTGGCACTCATACTGCTGGATGCAAGACCTATCTAAATCTCTGCCAGTCTATCGGTCATGGCACCGGGATGAAAAACGTAACTCCACGTCGAACTCCTAGGGGCTCTGCCCGCGTTGTGGGCTAAGAGCCACAGCTACCACGATACTCCCCGCAGGGCCTTCTTCCATTGCCGGGGGTCGAAGCAACCTTCCATGGGCTCCCTGACACCCGTGGTACCAGAAAAACTTCCGGTCAGGTTTCGTAATTGAATTACTACCAGTTTAGGTTCCTTGCAATCCGTGACTGTTGACACTCCGCTTCAAGAAATGTAGGGTCGGTACTCCCCAAAGGTTATACCGAAATTGATCACAATAAGAGCACAGTCTCCATGACTTAACCAGCGACAATGGCCAAAGTCTTATTGATTTCGTAAGCAGTGAAAATATTAGGAGTTCAAATAAGTTGCCGTCGTTTGACAAAAGATGGCTCCACCAGAAGGTTATGTTGAAATGGTCACATGTAAAATGTAATATCATAAGTTTGGACATCTGGAAACAACATAACCTTGAAGTATTAGTGACTCCGTATCAGCATCACATAATTTTGTTCGTGTGAAAATGTCAAGTTTTGTGCCGAATAAGTGTCATTTGCGGGAACTTTTGTTGAACGACCAAAACGAGCCGAAGAGGATAGATATGGTGAGCTTAGGCGATATACGATAAAGACCAGTAGCGGAAAACAAAGGAAGTACCATAGTGACAAGATCCAAAAAATGGACGACGATATGAGACAAACGCGGGACGCATAGGCAATAGTCTACACTTCTTCTACAATGGCACAACAGCCCAAATCGGGCCTTGGCCTCCTGATCTTCAGATTCCTTAACATTTTTCATTATTTATTGTGGGAGGGTTGTTAGACCTTCGCACAACGCTCTATCCACGAATTTGTCATTTCCGTAGATTGAGGTGACCAAGGTATACCCAAAGCAAGCAATGTGCTGGAATTGAACTCACGACCTTCGCATTGTAGACCAAAACGCTACCCACTAGGCTACACCCTAGGCAATAGTAAAAGACCTAAAAAGGGATATAAGCCAAAAACCATTCTCTGCAAAGACGTAGAGGCCAACATCACAAGAAATTAAAAGGAAATAGACTGCCTACTTGGAACATCTTCTCAATCCCTCTCCATTAGTACCGATAACGACAGAAACACCTCAATTCAGATTTCAACAGACGAAGAAGAATCATCATCGACACTACCTGCGCTTGCCGAAATTAAGGCAGCCCTATGTGACCGAAAACTAGACAAAGGACCGGAAATTGACGAAATACCAGTTGAACTTCTGAAAAACTGTGGACTTGGAAATTTGGTGGTGGAAATTTCGACAGAGAAAACATACTTGACAATTGGCGAAAAAGCATTATATGTCCAATTTACAAGAAAGGAGACAAACTCTTATGTGAGAATCACAGAGAAACATCATTGTTGTATACGTCATAGAAAATACACTACACTAACGAAATAATTGCCGAATGCCAAGGTGGATTCAGAATTGGACGATCTACAACAAACCAGATATTCTGGCTGAAACAAGTGGTTGAGAATTGCTAGTATATAACACAGACGTGAACTAGATCTTTGTAGATTTTAAACAAACATACGACAGTATCGACAGGAAAGCACTGCTCAAATCATGCTTGACACCCAATGACGAACACTGAATTCGAAATGAGAATATGAAACCCATTTTACAACTAGCTTTCGAACGGAATGTGGGCTAAAGCAGGGAGCTGGTCTAACCCTCACGCTTTTCAATTTAACAGTAGGGTATGTCGTCCGAAAAATCCGAGTCGACACCAACGAGATACTACTATTCATGTCCATCCAACTCGTTGCAAACGCTGACGAAATAAATATCCTCCCAATATTCTTTCCTAGTGCTAAGAAGGTACTTATCATTCTTGACTCCACCGTAAAAAAAAGTCGGCTTCAGCTTTAACGAAAGTAAAACAAAAGTTATGATGCAAACAAGAAGATGAACGTCAACCAGAGAAAATATAACAATTGCGGGATATAATTTGGGGAGTGCATACTACTTCATATAGCTTGGGGATAATTTAGCAATGGACGGCAATGAAACGGACGATCAATCGTGCTAGCTGCTAAAGCATATTATTCGGTGCTTCCAATAATGGAATCCAAGAAGGCGTACAGAATAAGCTGCGAGTATATAAAACAAATGTACGAAACTCTATTCGAAAGAAAAGTCCTCCAAAGAATTTTGGGACCTATGAAGGAAGGAACGACATGTCGAATAAAATGCAACCATGAGTTGTATCAACTCTACGATGAGCCAGAAGCTTCAATGTTCATCGAGCTATGTAAACTGCAGTGGGCTAGCTACGTAAATCAAATGGAAGATAGGAGAATCCTCTAACGTGCTCTTAACTGCAAAGCAAAACCAAGCAAGCGATGGGAAGACTCGAATGATGAAGACAGCAAATCTTTAAGGCTAACAGCTGGAGGACGAGATCTTTGGACTTAGACGCGTTGGAGACGACAACTTCACGAGGCCAGGGTTCAATTTGAGTTGTCGCACCATTGTTGATGATGAGAAAGGGTGGGGATGTGGCTCGTTTACTAACTCAAATTTTCTTTTTCGCTAAAAATTACAGAAAACGAGTCGATAGCTCCAAGCCTTCCAGAATTTTTTGACAAACGAACAGACGGTCAGTCGAATCAAGGTTTTCGATTGACAACAAATACTTCTGTACTTTCGGCGAATTACTCAAAATGAATTTGTTCCTTACCTTGATCAGGGACCTCTTTAGGCTGTCCGGATTCGGCTGACGTCTTTGACAGGCCATAAGGAATAGTCCAACGGATTGAGGTGTAGTCTCCCATAGTGCCAATCTGGGGTCTTTATGTGGTAAACTCAGAAGTGTTTTCTTGTAGCCACAGCTTAGTTGATCTGGCCTTGTGGGCGGGTGCAGAATCCTGCTGAAGCACCCAGTTTCATCACCCGCATTCGCTCAAATAAATAACCCTGTGCTTTGACGCCATTTTCATAAAAATGGAGGTTTGTGGTGCCTTCGTGGCTGACCCCCCACCAGTTTATCACTGAAGAGGATGATGACCCCTTTGTATTCGCTCAACTTTTCCCGTGCTTCCCGAGAGCGTGCAGAATAGACCCGGTTATTTTCACGGTTAAATTTCTTTTCGATCGTGAAGATGTGATGCTACTCTAGTCTCTAATATAGCGCTACTCCATGAGGAAGAAAGTAAAATCTTAGGAAGTTTGACCACCTTCTCAAAGTGAATACTTTTCATTTTCATATGTGCATACTACGTGTCCGTGTAACTTTTAGTGGTTAATAAATGATTTGAGCCACTTTTTATTGGTGATTTTCAAGATGTCTTTAATAACATTGTTTTTTTTTTGCTAAAAAATTACTTTCTATTTAGGAAATCATTTTCTAGAAAAATCGATTTAAAAAGTTACAATATTTGAAATATAATAGTCACATTACACTAATATCAATAACAATAACCAACGAATAAAATTATGCGAAGTTTTCTTTGAACAAAACTAAAAATAAATAAATAAAATAAAAACATTCAAAAACGTTTTAAAGTAGAAAATAATTTTATGGGTGTGTTGTGCGGTATCGATAAGATTATAATACGAATGCTTGTCTGGAAATAGTCCACGATTTATCTGGAATAGTTAATACTAGATTCTTATTAATTTCAATAAACACAATAATATTTTATTAATTACGTTTATAAACATTTAGAGATCCGTCCGTTGATACCGTAATTATTCTTTTATCGGAGACTCGCGACTCGAAACCAACGAGACATTCGTGATGTCCATGAACCGAAAATTGTAGAACACAAGTTTTTGCATTGACTACATAAACGTCCCCAGTGATGGTACTTACTCCTACTACTTCTCTAGATAGCCATCTTACACTGCGAACAAAATATAAAATTCACTGTGTTTTAAAATTGTGGACTGATTATATTTGATTTCATTTAAGACTTCCAATGATTATCACAAGGACTTAATGGTGCAACAGAATTGTTTTTAACAATGGCACTAATGGCACAAAGTGTTTCTCAGATTGTTATTACTTGAGTATTTTAAAAAAGATGTACTGTAATCGACACAGAAAATATAAATTTGCCTTTTTTTTTTATGGCCGTCGAAAATAACTTAGGGGGTCACCCTTTAATGCGCGATGCACAGTTAAGTCGACACGGGTATGGGGAAACAAGTGGATAGAGGAAAATTAGTAGGGAAACACAGGAGGGGAGATTTTGAAGTGGCGGTGAACGTTGTTCTTAAATTGCTGGAGGTTGTATCCTGTCGGAAAGAGATTGCCTGGTAATGAGTTCCACAACACTGTCGTCCGAGGGATGAAGGACTGCCCAAACTTCACTGTTCTCCACGGCAAGGGCTTCACGGAGTACTCGTGTGAGCGTGCAGCTTGGCGAGTATTTCGGGGGGCATTGAATGTAGGTGGTGTAAGGGCTTTTAGTTCCTTGCTGCATTTACCATGGAAGTATCTATAGTAAATGCAGAGTGCACCGATATTTCGACGATGCTCGAGGGAGTCAATTGAAGCCGATATAGCTCCATCTCCAATTAATCGGAATGCATATTTCTGGATACGGTCAAGAAGGGCCAGATGTGATTTTGGGGCCCCAGCCAAAACATGCGAGTTGTACTCTGTGGTCTGATATAAGCCTTATAGATGGTAGCTAGTTCGGTGGCAGAGAAGTATTTCTTACACTTCCGCAGAATACCTAGGCGTTTCGAAGCATCAAGAGCGACTTCGTAAATGTGTTGGCTCCAATCTAGGCGATTGTTAAGTTTTACACCTAGTAATGTAAAATCTGCAGAAGGTGGAATCTGTACACCATTCAAGGACATATTAGTGACCGACGTTGGAACGTAATATTTAAGAAATAGATGACAGTACTGCGTTTTTAAGGCATTAAACTCTACTCTGTTGTTCCTGCCCCATTCCAGGATTAAACTAAGGTCAGAGTTCAATGACTGTAGCGACTCATTACGACAAGAGGTCACCGATATCGGACGAGCGTCCGCGGGAGAGTCGAATTGGTAGGTGTTATCTAAAGTACTGTCATCTGCGAAACAGTGAATATGATTGAGAGTATACGACAGAAAGTCACTTATGAAGACTAAAAAGAGAGTGGGAGATAAAACTGAGCCCTGAGGGACGCCGGAGTCAATAGGAAAGGGTGCAGAAGTTACTCCGTCTAGTACGACTCGAATAGAGCGCTCGGAGAGGAAACTCTCAATCCATTGAAGAAATAAAGTGTTTAAGCCAAAGGCCTTTAGCTTGGCTAGGAGGCATTTGTGCCAAACTCTGTCAAACGCTTTGGCGATGTCAAGAGCAAGAACTTGACCTGAAATTTTGTTTTTTTCACGTTACATTTTCAAATTAGCCTAATAATGCAAAACAAAAATCCGTCTGTCTGTACGCCGTTCTCCGTAAATATGTAGACATAATTATCACCGAGATCAGTTCATTTGTGGGTGATTTGTAGATTGGAAAAGTGAGTTTCATCACCTACATTTTTGGAAGTCTCAGGTTAAAGTTGGAGGCGGAGAGACAGCTAGAGTAAAAATCTACATTTGCTAATATCTCGACTACGAATGCAGATAAAAAGCTGAAATTCGACATTCGGACATATTGGTTTATAGGGAAAAAGCATAAATAAATTAATTTTTGTATTCGATGTAGTCCGGAAGGGGAACGCCATTCCAATTTAAAGCAGTCAATACCAGAGATAAGTAAAGACACAAAAATGTCACAATCTTTAGATGAAAACATAACAGAATTATGATATCCTAAAGCCTTATCTGCATCGTCATTAAGTTGATAACTTTTTTAGCATTTATAGCAATTATTAGGGTTCAATTTGTGGCAAAATTTCAAGTTTCTACTATATTTAGTTTTCATGAAATTCGATGTAAAGCATTTACCAAAATTAAGCATTTGTATGGGAGGGGTGGAAGAACTATACGGATCAAAATAACATTTTTTGACATTAAAGATATTGTGCTCAAAATTCTAAGTTGATAGCTTTGACGGTTTTAAAGAAAAATGAATTAATTGAGATTTGAAGAAGGGGTGAGGTGAGTAATAATAATAATCTTTTCAAAATTAGTTGCAATTAAAATAAAATTAATTCTGGCCAAAATGTGTTCTTTTAGCTTTACTAGTTACAACGAAAATCGAATAAATGCATTTTTGAAGATTGTGGGAGGGGTAGAAGGAGTAATGGGGTCGAGTCAATATTTTCTTAAGTTATTTATATAATTATACTTTGATCTAATTTTCAAGTCGATAGCTCGGATAATATCGGAGAAAAATCAATTTTTTAAATTTCCATTTAAGAAATTTGTACGGGAGGTGGTAGAAGGAGTGGGGGATATAGCCCATTCACGAATTCAAAGTTTATTTTTACTAAAAATGAAATTAAATAAATTTCAGGAGAGGCATTCTTGACCATAGTTGTTCGTTTTATTCATATGATAATTGAATTGATATCTTCATTGTATTTTGGACGTTTTCGGTTCTTTCTTTTGGACAAAAAATACGTAGACTGGATCAGAGAATTCGGAGGAATCGCTTGCGAGAGTGGATAGTTTGATGTGCAAAAATATTTATATAGCAAAGGTCTTCTACGAGGGCAGCTAGGCTGACGATAGAGGCCAACTTAGGCGTATAGACTGGGGCTTAGTTGAAGGATGCACTGAAAGAATAAATCGGAAGGACCTCATCCAGCTTACAAATTCACAAAAACTAGAAACAAGATATCAATCTGAACTTGGAAACGAAATCCCTGTGTATCTAAAACCACGTAGATTGGCACCAAAAGACTGAGAAGAACGTGAACAAAAAGAACAAGAAGAGCGAGATCGTACAGAACGTGAAGAATGTCAACGTGGGGAGCTCGTGAAAGGCGCGAAAGAAACAAACATGCTCGACGTAATCGTCAAAAGCGAAATCGACAAGAACGCGAAGAGTGTCTATGACGCAAGCCTGAAGAACGGGAACGTAAAAAAAAGAGAAAAAATCTTTGCGTCGCGAACATGACGGAACGCTATGACGCAAACTCGAGAAGCGTGAAAGGCGGGGTCATGAAGAACGTAATCAACGATCGAAAGATCATGATAAAATCCACGAACGAAGCAATCGTGAAGATCGCGAAAATCGACGTACCGAGATCCGAGCAAAAAGACAGTAATGACAAAGATCATCAGCACCACGATAATAATTAAAAGCGTAGCGAAAATCACGATCGCCATGATCACCGGAATGAAGACAATAATTACGTGCATTTCGATAGTCGCATGATGAACACGGCTCGTTTCAGAAGCGAACGTCTTCTTCTTCAATGGCGCTATAACCCTAATCGGACCTTGGCCTTCTGATATTCAGGTTCCATAACATTTTTCATTACTTATTGTGGAAGGGTTGTTAGCCCTTCGCACAACCCTGTTTCTACGAATTTTTCATTTTCTTAGATTGAGATTGACCAAGGTATATCCAAGCAGGCAATGTGCCGGAATTATATATTGCGTCGACCGGGATTTCAATTCACAACCTTCGCATTACAAGACCAACACACTACCTACTAGGCTATACCCTTGCGAACGTCGAGGTTCTCTAAATCGAAAGTTGGATGAATATGAAGAATTAACCGACGAATTCGAAGGATCACGAATGGTTTTAGGCAGCAATGCGAAAAGACAAATTCTAAGGTCACAAGAGAAAGGCTGCTTTGCATGCAATAGCGAAATATGTAATCAACGAATTAGTTGCGCGCACATAGTTTGATTCAGGGCTAAATTTACACCCCAAGTTCTTCGGTCCGTATAAAGTAGTTAAAGTGCGAAAAACCGACCGATACGATCTTCAGAAATTACACCCACGTCTCCTCAACTTGTCCCAAGAATAATAAATTTACGCCCGACTTGTTGGCTAATATTGTATTAATTATTTATATACTCACGCAGTGATAGATCCGTATTTTGGGTTCAATTTTATTGCTTCGGCGATATCCTTGCTCATAATATTCATTATCATCAACTTATTATTTGCTGTTCCAATTGCCATTATTGGCGATCGTCCTTCTATTGGTGAAGCAATACATGAAATTATTATGTCCTGCGGAAATATGACGGTCCATAAAGCTACTCTTGCAGTGAAAACTAAAACTTCTGAAATTAAAAATAAATTTGTTTAAAAAGTTTCCTGCCCACATCCCTTATCCGGTATGAGTTGACAAGAATCCATGCTACGCCACTGTGAAAATCTTATAAACTCATCGAACAAAAGTGGAACGTTCAGAAATGTAGTTTAAGTTTTTGGTTGGATAGTTGTGAGTGTTTCACTCGCTGAATTTAAAAATCATTTTCGTTGAAGATTAGGTTATTTGAAATTGATGGCTCCAAATAGTTCGGAAAGTGAAAAATTGGCCGGAAAAGAATCGCCTGGCCAGGAGTATAGTTACTATAATACATAGGATACTAGAGGCACTTTATCATAGTTTGGTAAATGTTAAGGCCTATATTTGGAACTAAATTTAAAAAAGTGTCACATTTTTTTTGATTAGTTGACATTAAGAACTGTGACTAAAAAGTCACAGATAAAAATTTTGAATGAACAATCTATCTTAAGATGGATAATTTTTTCTAAAGAAAACCATTAAACTCACCACTCGACGAATGGTCAACTAAGCCTAGTTCGCACTAGGCTAGTGATTTGGTCGAATGGCGAGCAATTTAGTTACTGAACGACTACCAACTGACCAAAAATCGTTCGCACTACAGTCGTATAAAGCACACTAAATTTCGACTACTTCGTCAGGTTCTTACTTGTTTAGTGGATAAATCACGATGCAGTGAATGAAATGGATCGATTATTTAGTAGAGTAGTTTGGTCACTTACTAAACTACTCCACTAAAATTGTATTGTTCAGACACGTTAAGTAACTAAATCACTCGCCACTCGACTAAATTACTAGCCTAGTGCGAACTAGGCTTTAGGGAAGGTAAATTCGCAGCTGTTGATTGCGTCATATCTGCCAGACTCTGTTACAGTGCATCTTCTTCTTCTTGTATGGAGTGACTGTAGCCAGGAGTTAGACCCAGGAAACATGGCGATAAGAATGCAATATCATATTCTTTTCGAAAGCGATAAAGCCAGCAATGTGATTCACGTGATCATGGAAGGTAAAATTACCGTTGAATAGTACGCCCAAATCACGTACTTTGTCAGAACGAAGTAAAGAGCATCCATCTACAACATAGTCAAAATTCTTTGATATTCTCTTCTTAGAATACGAAACAGCAGTGCACTTATTAATGTTGAGATGTAAATTGTTAAGTAGGCACCAGTCATGAAAACGCGTGATATCACTTTGCAATAATAGATAATCATTGCTGCTGGAGATAATCTTAAAGATTTTCGCATCATCGGCATAGAGAAGAATGTTCGAGTTAGAGATAAATGAAGTCACGTCATTAATAAAGAGAAGGAATAGAAGTGGACCCAGATGGCTACCTTGCGGAACGCCTGAAGTATTAAATATTTCAGAAGATAAGGCTTCATGAAAGTGTACTTTCTGAATGCGATCACTAAGATACGACTTTATCCGAAGGACAAAAATATCAGGAAAACCAAGCAGGCCGAGCTTATGCACAAGAATATTATGGTCAATTTTGTCAAAGGCCTTACTAAAGTCAGTGTATATACAATCGACCTGCTTCCCGTTTTCGATAGCAGAAAGACAGAAGTTCGAAATTTCCATAAGATTAGTTACAGTGGATCTGCCCTTGACAAAGCCATGCTGGAATGATCCAATAATCGATTTGGAATGGAAATACATTACATCAGACACAATGGATTCAAATAGCTTAGCAACACATGAAAGATTCGCTATAGGCCTATAATTACTTATATTGTCTCTTTTACCAGACTTAAGCAAGGGCATTATAGTTGAGTATTTTCATGACATTGGAAAAACTCCACTACGAAGCGATGAATTAAAAAGATACCCAAGGATAGGTAAAAGGGATAAACTACACTTTTTAATCACAGAAGAAGGAACAATATCTGGTCCACTGGAGAAATTAATAGCAAGATTATCAATGTATTTCAAAATAGTGGAGTCGTCAATGAAAAGATCTTTTGGGACCAAGGACGAGGAAGGAAACTTTGACAGGTATTGAAAATTGCCAACGGATGCTAGTGGCATACTGCAATTGAAGGCGGTCCGGAAATGGTTGGAAAATAAGTTGCTAATTGTAGTAGGATCAGCACTTATTACTATAGGGTGGTCCAACCATAATGCACGATGTTAATTGTGAGTCACACCTTAACGTCAAGTTTTTCGCCCAACTTAATTTGACATTTCTTTGTTTCAGTGTTTGACAAATTCAACCATGGAGAGGTACACAATTGAGCAGCGCGTTAAAGTTGTTGAAGCCTTTTACGAAGTGAATGGTGACTTTACAAAGAAAATCATGTTCAGCGACGAGGCACACTTTCACCTCAGTTGATTCGTTAACAAGCAGAATTGCCGCATTTGGGCAAATGAGAATCCACGAGTCATTGTTGAAAAGCCGATGCATCCACAAATAGTAACTGTTTGGTGTGGTTTATGGGCTGGCGGCGTCATCGGGCTGTACTTCTTCGAAAATTACCGTTATCATTTCGCTATCGCGAGATGATAACGGACTTCTTGTGGCTAACAATTGAGGATATGGACCTGGACAATATGTGGTTCCAACAAGATGGTGCCACTTGCCACACAGCCAACGAAACAATGGCTCTTTTGCGCGAGAAATTAACATCGTGCGTTTTGGTCATCACATCATTTAGAACCATACTAGAAGGATAACCCTCAGACGAAATTCCAGAATTGTTTCGGTTTATCTTTAAAAGAGTTTTTAGCAGTAAAAAGGTATTGGTTATACGCACCTCGAGACTGACTTATAAAACAATTCCATGGGTTTATGTAAATTATGTAGTCCGTATCACTCCTTGAGAGCGAGTAAGTTTTCCAAGCTTTCGTTTTTCGATTTTTCAAATTAATTAAATCATCGTCAAACCAGGGAAATCTCCTAGTAGGTTTTGAACAATCTACAGGGACACAACGCAGAAAGCAACCATTTAAAATAGTGTAAATTTTAGAAGTGGATTTGTCAAAATCAGATTCATTCAACACAGGCGCAATTGGATACGTCAAGATTTAAAGTTTCAAAATCGGCTTTGGCGAAATTAAAATAATTATTAAGAATACATTTCGAGTTCATAAATTCTGTCCGAGAGTTGAATGTTGCGTGAAGCGCAGGATGAATTGGCAAGTCAGGCAGCAAAGGGCTGTGACATCTATCAACCGTCGTAAGGTTGGCATCAGACGAGAAAATCAGATCCAAAAATCTACCATGATCGTTCGAAATCGGACACACTTGGAAAAGTCCAGTAGGAAGCATGTTATCCACAAATTGTATTTCATGTCCCATGATCAAGTTGATAGCTTAAATATTAGGTTGTTGCAGATGAAATGGTGACTTTGCTTGTGAAATTTCAAACAACTTTAACTCTTATAAAACTTCATTTTATTAATCAACATAGGTACCAGTAGATGCAATACACTTCTCCCAATGAGATACAAGTGCATTTATGCCAGTTTCGTAGAAGTTCAACTTTCTAGACTTAAGAAATTCCTCGAAGGCATTTTTGCTGGCTGCTTCATTGTTAAATTGTTTCTCTACCAAAAAATGATCCAAATGTTTAAAAAAGTGGTAATCGGTTGGCGAAAGGTCTGGTGAATACGGTGGATAGGAACTGCAACTCGTATAATTTTTTGATCGTTATTCCACGTCATGTTTTGCTCAGTAAGCTCATGCGAAACCCACATATCAAACTTTTCGATTTTTCCAAGCTGTTGCAAGTGCCGGGAAACTGTCGAATAGTGTACGCCCAGATTCTTTGCAATGTCGCATTTCGTTGTTGTCTATCGATGGCCCTGGGTGACCACATAGCTCACTTTGAAGGGTAATTTCTCCTGATCGGAATTTTTCGAACCATCGCTATGTGGTTCGTTCGCTTACTGTGTCAGCTCCAATTGCCCTGTTGAAGTTTTTGGTTGCTTCCCTTGCCTTGTGGCTAAGTTTCAACTCGTAAAGAAAAAGTAACCGTTTTTGTCTCGGTTCCATGCTTCTATTTTTTTTCTCTCCGATCTTAATGAAGTCCAAAACTGAAATGATTCCATGACCAAATGTAGGAGCATTTAAACTTCAATATTCATTAATACCAGAGCCACCTGGCGGCAATTTGAGACATGAAAATCGCAACTAACTTCACTTCATCGCGAAAGTCGCCATTTCATCTGCAACAATCTAATAGTTTCAGAGAAAAATCGATTTCTTAAAATTTAAAAATTTCATGAAATTTGTAAGGGAGGGAGTAGAAGGAGTAGGGAGATATCGCCCTTTCGCGAATTTAAAGTTTCTTTTTGTTCAAAATGGAATAGAACAAATTTCACAATAGCTCAAAGCGTTCGAGAGTTATGTTCGAGACAGACGGTCAAACGGTCACTCGGAATCGACGTTTTTGAGCGGCAAAAATTTTTTTTTGCGAGCATTTTTTCTTAGCGTTACCAATGGTTAGGCAAATACAATATACTCTGAGATTTCATCTAGAGGTTAAAATTTGTAATCAACTACAGGTTGTCTGGAGCGAGTCACAGAAAACGCATTGAAATTCTTATGTCAAGTTTTTAGAATTTAATGTGTACCAATTGCTGTGACACCTGATCCATGCATAAAACTATTACTAGTAACGTTCTCTTTACATAACTTGCTGCGATATTTGGAAACAAAATGAATGTCCTTATTATGGATATGATCCAATACAAAAAATCTGCCAACAAGTCGGGCGCAACTTTATTATTCTTGAGACAATTTGAAGATACGTGGGAACACAATATACAGGTTAGGGTGGACAGGGAAGACTATGTGGATGGGGGTTCTAGAGCAGGGCTGTTATGTAGGATGGCGGAGGGAGGTGCAATAGAAGGGATAGTTACATGTCAATAATTTTTTTAATTGATTGCTCGAATCGCACTCAAAATTTGCTGTATAGAATGTTAGTTTCACAGATGAAGTAAATTCCACGAAATTCTCGGTGTATTTTATATTCTTAAAACCATACATTTGTATAGGAGGGGATGTACGAGGTGAGGGAATAGGAAAATTTGTAATGTAGTTTTGTTTAGTTTCTTTTGAGAGATGTTCGAAAAATTTTCAAGTTCGAAGCTCTTTAATTTGTTGTTTATTAGTTGATTTATTGAAATTTGTCGAAATCATACTTTTGCATGGGAGGGGGTTTATATGGAATACAAAACTTTTGAGGCATTTTTATTTTAAATATTTTTAGAAGTGTTTGTAAAAAATTTCAAGTTTATAGCTTGTTGATAATTAATTTCTTAAAAATGGTAGTAGAAAAACAACAAACAAATACAAGTTTTAGAGGTATTCGATTAGTTATTATCTTAAGCTTTTAAGCATTTTACTTTATTATTTTAATAATAAAGTATTGTAATAGACTTGCAAAAAAAATTAAATGAAATTTAGTTTTCGCGTTTCATGACTAAAATAGTCTAAAAACAAAAAAAAATTCGTCTGTCTGTACGCCGTACGCCGACGTGTACACTTAGCGCACATTAACTCCCAAAACCTTCAACATAGAAAGTCCATTTTTTGGGGGATTATAGATATTTGCGGATCTCAGGCGGATACCCATTTTTGGGGGTGTACGGGTTCAGGGGGAGGCGAGGGAAGTGCTTAAACCAAAAAATACAAATTCAAATATCTCAAGCATGGTTACAACTACACGGTTAAAAATATTAGTGTAAAAGATAAAACTCTTTTATTATTTTTTTGTTATAAAAGTGAAGTATCTGATAATTGGTATGGTTTTAATGAAAAACGATTATATAGAAATATTTTATATTATTATAATTTGGCTTAAGTGTATATGGATTTAAATATAAAGATTTGCTTTTAATTTAAGCAAAATAAATTTTATTCCACTATGTATAAAATTTATCCTGATAGTTATTGAATGAATACTAGAATATGGTCATTAATAATTTTATCTTCCTTTCAGTATAAATTAGATCTTAAGAACTGCTAAAGACGCTCAAAAGTTGCAAAATAAAAGGTTTTCTTATACTAACCACAAAAGCTTTTATAACAACGTGAGCTAAACTTTTTTAGATAAAATCGTAAAAAACAAATGGAATCACCTGGAAGATGCTTTTATAGGTCGCGGGATAGGCTTTATACGTGTGATTGATATATGCCCTGCATACGATTTTTATATTTATTCTATTTATACTCTAGATGAAATCTGAGGGTATTATAAGTTTGCCACAAAGTTTGTAAGGCTAAGAAATAAGGCTCGGAAAAAAAATTAATGATGCAGAAGTTCATATAATCATTCAAAAATTTCAAAACCGGATGTCCGTCCGTCCGTCCGTCCGTGTCCTCTATAGCTTGAGAACGCGTTGATCTAGAAAGTTCAAATTTTGTACACATAGCTTTTGACAAAAAAGTAAGGACAAGTTCGTGAACGGGCCAAATCGCTCCACCCCTTCTAGCCCCTCTCATACAAAATTACACAATTACGCAGTTTATCAATAAACGGTTTTTCTCGAAAAGCATGTATGCTATTGGTATAAAATTTGGAGTATAATACTTTTATAATGATTTCATTCTACTGTATAAAAATTATTTGTGTCCTCCCCTCCTTCCACCACCTCCCATACAAACTGCACTTTTTCATGAAATGCTCTAAGCCAATTTACTCAGTGCGTATACAATTGATCGAGCTGAAATTGTGCACTAACTATTTATTTATAGTTATTAGTAAGACCAAAAAAAGTTAGACGATTAGCTTTACCCCTTCTACCCCGTCCCATACAAAATGACACAATTACGCAATTGGTCTATAAACGGATTTTTTCGAAAAGTGTAAAAGTAATTGATCTGAAATTTGGAACATATTACTTCTATACTAATTCCAATCTGCTGCATAAAAATAAAAACATTTCTCTTCATCTACAGTATCGCACGATTGGTCTTTACGCACAATCGTAGTCCTATTATGTTTATACTCTAGATGAAATCTGAGAGTATATTGTGTTTGCCTTACCGTTTGTAACGCTAAGAAATAATGCTCGCATAGAGCCGCCAAGGGTACAGAAATATTTGTTGTCGCTCAAAAACTTCGATTCCGAGTTGCTGTTCGTCCGTCTGTCCGTCTGTCCGTCTGTCTGTCTGTCCGTCTGTCCGTCTGTCTGTCCGTCTGTCCGTCTGTCTACAGCATAACTCTCGAACGCTTTGAGCTATCGTGCTGAAATTTGTTGTGTGTCATTTTTAGCAAAAAAGTAACTTTAAGTTCGTGAACGGGCTACATCCCCCCACTCCTTCTACCCCTCCCATACAAATTTCACGAAATTCCGAAATTTTCAGAAATTGATTTTTCTTTGAAACTATTAAAGCTATCGATTTGAAATTTAGGTTAAAGTATTACGGTATAGATGTCATTAATATGACTGAATATTGATCTGATTCCGTCACTCCTTCTACTCCCATACAAATGCATAATTTTGAAAAATGCAGTTTTTCGATTTTCATTGAAACTAGTAAAGTTATAAAAACGAATTTTTGCCAGAATTAATTTTATTATAATTTCAATCAGAATTGAAAAAAATTATAAACTTCGCCTCACTCCTTCTACCCCTTCCCATACAAATTTCACGAAATTTTGAAACTTAAATTAAATTATTTTTCTTCGAAACTGTTAAAGCTATCAAATTAATATTTTGCATAAAGTATAAAAATAGATATATCAACACCGAGAAAGAAATGTGTTTTGATCCGTACACTCCTTCTACCCCCTCCCATACAAATGTATAATTTTTGTTAAGTGCATTATATCGATTTTCATTAAAACTAGAAAAAGTATAAACTTAAAATTTTGCCAGAATTTGTTTTTTAATGATTGCAATAAATGCTAAAAAAAATTATCAGCTCCTCTTCACTCCTTCTACCTCGTCCCATACAAATATCTGTATTATAAATTCAAGAAAAGCATTTCTCCTTCGAATATATTAGAACTATCGAATTTGAAATTGAATCAAAGCGTGGTGATAATGATGACGATAAGCAGTTTCAAAATCGTCTTAAACGCTCCACTTCCTCTACCACCTCCCATACAAATGCCTCATTTTCAGGAGAACTATGTCCATTGAAAATAATGAAAGCTACAAATCTTAAATTCAATACGAAATATTTTGCATACCACATTAGGTGTCATATCCAAAAATTACAAACCTTCCTCCTCTGCTTCTACCGCCTCCAATATAAAAGTCACTATTAATTATTTAAAAGAATTGGAGGTGACACATTTTCCGGTACATTGAACTCTTTCTCATTTCATCTAGAGTATCATATGATTGGGCTTTACGCCCAATCCAAGGAGGATATATAAAAAGGAGTGACTATGAGCATACTTTGCCTTGTAAGCACAATGGGAATGAATGTATTTCCCTCCCTTACTACCGAAATGCTCGAAATTTTTCAAAAAAAATCGTTTCGCTATCTTTGTCTGCCACACTTAAAAACATTGCAACTAACTCTTTCCCACGATAAATTGTTCGAAACAGTTGTCAAATTTTCGAAAAAATTGTTTCGCTATCCTTGTCTGACATACTTAAACCCAAAGTAAGTCTCTGTCCCGCGTTAAATTGTCCGTTGCTAAAGTACTTAGCTTAAACACAAACCAAAACTAATAAAAATTGAAAAAATAAAAATTTCTGAAATGAAACAGCAAACACCATTGTATTGAAAATTACTTTATTGCTGACTGAATATTAGCAACCAAGAGAGGATACAAATTATGGTATTTTTTTTGTAAAAGTTTGAAGCCAAGTTAAGCTTGGACACAATTTTCGAAAATTTCCGAATCAAAAAATATTCCCACATGAGACAGACTATCAGGTACTCCTTTTATATATCCTCCTTGGCCCAATCATAATTCTTTTTTGTTTTTTTATTATAAAATACTGATGCTCTTCGAATTTACATCATAATTGCATTGATTTTTGACTACGTCAGTTTATTTTTCTCGTCAAAATAGTGCGAGTGGACAAGTTTATCAGTGAAAAGTGTGCATAAAATAGATATTTTGTATTCAGGTATCTATGTATAATATGCTTCCAAGTCTTATAATAATTTTCCCAATTTATAGTGAAATTCACAAATTTTCAAATCCATGAATGGAAAACGTTCTTACACAATATTCTTTATTTAAACATTGGTTACCTTACCCATCACATTCAGATGAAAACATATAAGGAAGAAATTGGATAATAGCTTAGAAGTCGGAAACGAATAAATTGCTGTGGAAATTCTTTCTAAGGCAGCAACGTTTACAGCATCTTCAAAGATCTACATTTCTTAAAAGAATAGACTTAGCATAGTCTATTCTCAATCAATCAAATTCCTGTTAAGACCCCCTATAGGGTCATAGGACAGAAACAACTCTCTTCCACAAGGCGCGATCCTGAGCATCGGCCTTAAGCTGTTGCCAGGACTTGTTTATTCCTCTGGCCCCCTGCTCAACTGCTCGCTTCCATGTGTTACATGGTCGACCAACCCGACGTCTTCCTTGAGGGTTAAAATCCAGAGCCTGTTTTGCGATGTTTCGCTCTGATTTCCTCAAAGTATGACCGATCCACTGCCACTTTCGCCGTTGAATCTCAATACCTATTTTAGTCTGGCGAGTTGTACTCCAAAGTTCGTCGTTGGAGATTACTTCTGGCCAGAATATTCCTAAAATGCGCCGGAGGCATTGGTTTACGAAAGTCTGTTGTTTCTTGGTAAGTCGAACGGTCACTTTCCACGTAGTACAACCATATAACAACACGGATTTGACGCAAGCGTCAAAAACTCGCAGCTTCGTGCGAAGGGAGATCTCTCTTAACCTCCAGAAAGGGGAAAGGATACCGAAGGCCTGACGAGCTTTATTTAGCCGAGCCTCAACATCCTTTTCGGCTCCGCCGTCCATGCTGACAATGCTTCCGAGATAGCAAAAATCTTGCACATCCTGTCCATTAAGAACAATTGGTGTGCTTGCGTTCGAACCCTTGTGCATGTACTTGGTTTTACGCACATTTATTTTCAGTCCCGCCTCTTTGCATTTAGAATGCAACGAGCGAACATTTGACTCTAAGTCCGAACGGGTATGTGCAAGCAAACACACGTCATCAGCATAATCAAGGTGACTTAAGATGTTTAATAGTCTCCATTGAAGACCTTTACCTTCCCCACCTTCCAGTGCAGCTTTCAAGATGTCATTTATTACCACCAGAAACAGGGCTGGTGATAATATGCAGCCTTGTCTGACACCCGCTCGCACAGGAAAGCTCTCGGACAGCTCTCCTCTATGCAAGACGCGACACCTTGCATCTTCGTAGGATTCTTTAATCATAGCTATGACCTTATCTGGAATACCTCTCCTACGCAAAGCATTCCATATGTAATCTCGCTTAACGCTGTCGAAAGCCTTCTCGAAGTCCACAAACATGAGATGTAGTGCCGAACCCATTTCGGCTGACTGCTCTAATATTATCCGTAGGGTATTTGTGTGGTCGGTACAAGACGACCCTTTACGGAATCCAGCCTGATAAACTTCGAGAGTGCTCTCGACGACATCACTAATCCTATTGAGAATTACCTTAGCCACAATTTTTGATACGGCAGTAAGTAGACATATACCACGCCAATTGCCACAATCCCGAAGGTCGCCCTTCTTCGGAATTTTCACAATGACGCCCTCCTTCCATTCAGTCGGATATATTCCATCATTCCACACCTTAGTGAAGAGTGGGAGGAGTATATCGGCTGTTATTTCCGGGTCCGCTTTGAGGAGTTCGGTTGGTAGTCCGTCTATACCTGGAGCTTTCCTTCCCGCCATTGTCCGAATGGCGGAAACTATCTCTTCCTTATCTGGGGGATCGTCCCTAATAGAGGATTGTTGCGGTTGGATGTTTGGAAGTTGTTATGTTTCCGGAATATCTTCATCTGACAAGATGTTTAAAATATCAGAGAAGTATTCCTTATGGCACTCAGTTGGCTATAAAACTCATCTTTGTCACCAGATGTTGCGGTATTAGTTGGTGCGTAGCACTGCAGAGTTGTGACGTTTCTGGCACTGGTCCTGAGCCTGACGACGATAATCCTATCCGAGATTGGTTCCCAGCTAATGAGACTGTTTCTCGCTCTCGGCGTAAGGTCGAACGCCACGCCATTTCTGGCTTCACTTTCAGGGCCAATGTACAGGATAGTGTTTCCGCTAGGGGTTCGTTCTTCTCCTGATCTTGTCCACCTGACCTCGCTCAAGCCCAAGATTTGGATGTTATAGTGCTTCATTTCACGGTCGATCACTGATTGGCGGTGCAAGGACCGAGTAACCCCAGCTCTTCCCCCGTCATTCAATGTTCGAACGTTCCAGAAGACAATCATAGTCCGTTTTCGAATGCCAAAAGTCGTTACCGTAGAATCAGTCCGTATCCGAGGCGATGTATCCGTTTCTCGTATCATTTAGGTCTTAAGATCACGGGTGATAAGCCCATGATCCAGTGAGTGTCCATTTGCCATTTTTAGGGCAAGCAGGACTGGCTGTGGGTGAATTCTATAGCCCCCATCCCAGAGGGGGATAGTTAGCTCAGGTCCGTGGAGTCGCTAACTCCAAAGATAGTTCCGACGACCACAAATTCTTCAAATGAAGCGCAAGCTTAATGTGGATAAACTCAGAGATCCTAACAAAAAACTCGAATACACCACCATTCTACGCGAAAAGTCATCCACATTGGGTGAACATGAAATGCGCACACTGGACGCCAATTGGGAGGCAACCAGAAACACTTTTCTAACTAGTGCTGAAGAATCTGTGGGATATGTGCAAAGCGGTGAGAAACCCTGGATGTCGCAAGACACATGGGACAAGGTTGACAATCGGAAAAAAGCCAAATTGGCAATCATCTCTCAACCCGATGTCAACCAACGAACGCCCGACTTGAGGCAGAACTACCGCGATGCTCATATACAGCTTAAAAAGGCTGTTAGACGCGACAAGAGAAAGGCCATTGAAGATCTGGCAAACAAGGCAGAATCTGCGGCTTACCTTGGGGATATGGGTTCACTTTTCAAAATCATGAAACAGTTGACGAACAGGAATTTCACCGCCAACCACCTGGTGAGAGATGTCAACGGAACTCTCCTTAATATGAGTGAACACCAGTTGCGACGATGGAAGGAATACTTCTCTGATATTTTAAACATCTTGTCAGATGAAGATATTCCGGAAACATAACAACTTCCAAACATCCAACCGCAACAATCCTCTATTAGGGACGATCCCCCAGATAAGGAAGAGATAGTTTCCGTCATTCGGTCAATGGCGGGAAGGAAAGCTCCAGGTATAGACGGACTACCAACCGAACTCCTCAAAGCGGACCCGGAAATAACAGCCGATATACTCCTCCCACTCTTCACTAAGGTGTGGAATGATGGAATATATCCGACTGAATGGAAGGAGGGCGTCATTGTGAAAATTCCGAAGAAGGGCGACCTTCGGGATTGTGGCAATTGGCGTGGTATATGTCTACTTACTGCCGTATCAAAAATTATGGCTATGGTAATTCTCAATAGGATTAGTGATGTCGTCGAGAGCACTCTCGAAGTTTATCAGGCTGGATTCCGTAAAGGGTCGTCTTGTACCGACCACACAAATACCCTACGGATAATATTAGAGCAGTCAGCCGAAATGGGTTCGCCACTACATCTCATGTTTGTGGACTTCGAGAAGGCTTTCGACAGCGTTAAGCGAGATTACATATGGAATGCTTTGCGTAGGAGAGGTATTCCAAATAAGGTCATAGCTATGATTAAAGAATTCTACGAAGATGCAAGGTGTCACGTCTTGCATAGAGGAGAGCTGTCCGAGAGCTTTCCTGTGCGAACGGGTGTCAGACAAGGCTGCATATTATCACCAGCCCTGTTTTTGGTGGTAATAAATGACATCTAGAAAGCTGCACTGGAAGGTGGGGAAGGTAAAGGTCTTCAATGGAGACTATTTAACATCTTAAGTCACCTTGATTATGCTGATGACGTGTGTTTGCTTGCACATACCCGTTCGGACTTAGAGTCAAATGTTCGCTCGTTGCATTCTAAATGCAAAGAGGCGGGACTGAAAATAAATGTGCGTAAAACCAAGTACATGCACATGGGTTCGAACGCAAGTACACCGATTGTTCTTAACGGACAGGATGTGGAAGAGGTGCAAGATTTTTGCTATCTCGGAAGCATTGTCAGCATGGACGGCGGAGCCGAAAAGGATGTTGAGGCTCGGCTAAATAAAGCTCGTCAGGCCTTTGGTATCCTTTCCCCTTTCTGGAGGTTAAGAGAGATCTCCCTTCGCACAAAGCTGCGAGTTTTTGAGGCATGCGTCAAATCCGTGTTGTTATATGGTTGTACTACGTGGAAAGTGACCGTTCGACTTACCAAGAAACTACAGACTTTCGTAAACCAATGCCTCCGACGCATTTTAGGAATATTCTGGCCAGAAGTGATCTCCAACGACGAACTTTGGAGTACAACTCGCCAGACTAAAATAGGTATTGAGATTCAACGGCGAAAGTAGCAGTGGATCGGTCATACTTTGAGGAAACCAGAGCAAAACATTGCAAAACAGGCTCTGGATTATAACCCTCAAGGAAGACGTCGGGTTGGTCGACCATGTAACACATGGAAGCGAGCAGTTGAGCAGGAGGCCAGAGGAATAAACAAGTCCTGGCAACAGCTTAAAGCCGATGCGCAGGATCGCGCCTTGTGGAAGAGAGTTGTTTCTGTCCTATGCCCCTATAGGGAGTCTTAACAGGAATTTGATTGATTGAATTAAACTGGAAAAAAATATAAGTCGATATTTTTCCTATTTCGAATAATTTTAAGCCGAAATATAAACTTTTAATATTTTAAAACGTTCTAAAGACAGCATTAAGTTTATTACAAAAAAACGAATTTCTAAAAAATTGGACTTAAACTTGGACTTGTCAACCGTCGATATATAAAGTCAAATTAAACACCTGAAATTTTTGGTTTGGTGAATGTTTTAAGGGTTCATTTTGACTTTAGACAAAAGATTTCCGGTTTTACCAATCATGACGTGTCGGTCTCTGCTGAAACCTTTATCAAACTGGTTGAAGAACTTTATGAAACTCTTTGATAAGTGTCTTAAGCAGAGACCGAAACGTCACGTTTAATAAAATGTTGAAATCCAGAAAAATTCTCCTTTAAAAATGAATACTTTAGTTCTATAGCATTTTTATTTGGCTAAAAATGTAATTCAATTTTGTATTATAATATATTTTATTTTTTAATACTGAAATAAATATTATGAAATGCTAAAATTGTTTTTTTTTTGTTTTTAAACTGTTAAGAATTACAGATTGAGAGGTAGTGTTGTAGAGATACATTTTATCCGGATTAATAATAATTTGTAAGGACTTATCATTTTGTTATAGAATTTACACCAAAATTTCTAACCGTGTAGGAAGCTAAAAATCAACACATAGAGGAGTTTGTGCGACAACTTCTAAAAATAATTTAATTTTTTTATCCATTGGGGTGCACAAAGGAGGGGCTAAGAACCAATTGTCGACCGAAATTTTTTTTTCAAATGATTATATCTTCGAAATTACTTACCATAAAAAATTGATATTTTGAGACCATTAAGATGGCAAATAGATCTACTAGAATCAGTTTAGATTGAAGCTAATTATTGTAAGGGGGGGTCAGGAGGGGTGCAAAAAAAAACACTTAAAAATGATTATCTCGACTGTCTCTTAAGATATGTAATTGAAACTTGAAAAGTACACTAAGCTTTACTAGCGACATATGAAAAAATATAACATGTGGACATAATATTAGTTGAGGTGTTATTGGCAACACACTTCCCAGGCTGCAGAATAATAGACAAAAATGAAGAATTAGAAGCGGAGCAAAGGACATATTGTCAAACTCCGTCCAGCAAAAGCGCTGCTGGTAAAATCTTCACTCCGGAAAAGATCAGATGGGTGATTAACACCTTTAAGCCTTACAAATCAGCCGGAGTAGACAAAATATTTCCCGCATTATTGCAGAAGGGGTTAGAGATCTTATTGCCAATAATGATAAGGATCTTTAAAGCCAGTTTTAGTTGGGGATACATCCCCAAAATTTGGAGGAAAGCAAGGGTGGTATTTGTACCGAAGGCAGGCAATCGCCCCATTGATCAGCCTAAGTCATATCGTCCTATAAGCCTAACCTCCTTCTTCGTCAAAACGATGGAGAAATTAGTGGATGCACACTTAAGAACAGGGCCTAACAAGGTTCGTCTTAACACAAATCAACATGCTTACCAAAAGGGCAAATCAACAGAGTCAGCTCTTTACGGTTTGGTAAGACAAATCGAAAAGGCAAAAGACTATAAAGAAATTGCGCTTTGCGCATTCCTAGATATAGAAGGAGCATTTGATAATACTCCCCATGAAGCCATAATAGCGGAAAAAAGGTCTGGAAACGGCCACAATTAGATGGATACATGCCATGCTAAGGAGCCGAATGACCACCACGGAACTGGGTGATAGCTCATTGACTGCACAGACTTATAGAGGATGTCCCCAAGGTGGGGTACTATCTCCACTTCTATGGTCAATTGTAGTGGATGAACTCCTGGACCATCTAACGGAACAGGGATATGAGGTTATAGGATATGCCGACGACCTCGTCATTATTATTAGAGACAAGTATGGTTCAATTATATCTGAAAGAATACAATCAGCCTTAGATATGATAATGAACTGGTGTCGGTCTAAAAACTTGAACATCAACCCAAGTAAGACTGAGTTGGTACCATTTACAAACAGAAGGAATATTCACATCACACCCCCTTCAATAAATGGAACAATTATACCCCTTTCAGAAGAGGTAAAATATCTAGGAGTTATACTGGATAGCAAACTCAACTGGAACAAACATATAGAATAGACTCATGCCAAAGCTCTAAAGGCATTTTGGGCCTGTAGAAGCTTATTTGGCAGAAAATGGGGAGTTAAGCCCAAAATGGTTTACTGGTGTTACAGAACAATCATTCTTCCAATAGTCACATACGGATCAACGGTACGGTGGACTAAAACTTTGCAAAGAAAAGCACAGCTCACGCTACAAAAAATCCAAAGGCTAGCTTGTCTTGGCATCACAGGTGCGATGAAAACCTGTCCCACAGCGGCAATGGAAATGTTTCTTAACATTCCTCCGATACATCTCCAAATAAAAAGGGAAGCTATCAAAGGTGTGTTACGCTTACAAAGGGGAAAACAACTATAAACCAGGGGATTTTAGAGGCCACCTCAAAATCCCAAGTAACCCAAAATGGGAGGCTCTAGCCTCCACTTTGTTGGACGATATGCCGACAAAATATAACTTTGAAACCCCCTTCAAGGTTATTATTGGTGAACGCACGGACTGGCAATCCACGTCACCTGAAATGACAGAGGGTTCAACCATCTGGTATACAGACGGTTCGTACACCTCCGAGGGGACGGTAGCTGGAGTCAAGGGACCTAATTTCTCGGTTTCAAAATCACTCGGCAAAGAAGCCACAATCTTCCAGGCTGAACTAATGGCAATCGAGCTATGCATCCAAGAGAACATAAGGAGAGCTCATCGCAACAAACCAATTTATATCCTATCGGATAGTCAGGCAGTTCTAAAAGCCTTATCATCCAACAAACATGGATCGAAGCTAGTTTGGGACTGCCTTCAAGACCTAATCATCCTGGGGAAAAGGAATGATGTAACCTTAATGTGGGTGCCAGGACACTTGGGAATTGAGGGAAATGAGGAGGCCGATCGCTTAGCAAAAAACGGCGCGGAAGAAAACTTAATTGGCCCAGAACCTTTCTGCGGAAAACCAAAAGGGTTTCTTAACTCCTCAATCAAGAAGTGGGTTCAAGAAGAACATATAATCCACTGGAATAGACTTCCTGGTTTATCAACCTCGAAAAAATTAATCCTAACACATAAAAACAAAGTGGAGGATATCCTGAGATTCAGCAAAAGGGATATCAATACTCTAATCGGGCTAATTACGGGGCACAGTGGAGTAAACCATCACCTTAAAAAAATGGACTTAGCTGAAACCGACATATGTCGTCTCTGTCTCGAAGACTCAGAAACGACAATACATATCCTATGCCACTGTGAAGCAATGGCAAGGAGCAGACTCAAGATTCTTGGGAAGGACATCCTTTCCACCGAGGAACTAGTCAACATGGCTCCCTCACTTATACTCAAATTAGCTAAAGCTACTGGGATATGGTAGGGTAAAGGGGCAATTATCGTACAATAGGTCGGAAAGACCGCAGTGCACTCACTTAGTCCCCTAACTTAAATAATAAATAATAATAATAATAGTAGTTGGGGTAAATGGGGAGTATTTCTAAAATGGCGCACTTTCCAAAATTACAAATCGGTATATCTCAAAATTGAGTACAGATATCAAATCAAAAATTTGTCAGGTTGTAGAACTATACAGTCTTTAATTTTGGTAAAAAATTTAAGTTGGGTGGTGAAAGGGGATCGAGGTGGAAAGCAAAAATTTTGAGTGATTTTTTTATGGCTCTGGTAAAAGATAAAAAGTTTAAATTTTGCATGTCGACACATCTATTTGATGTACATAGAAAAAAAATAGTAATTTGTTCCAAAATTGTTATGCACCGAAATGGGGTCTAACGTACATAAGGTGTTTCATGTGCAATGAAAAAACACATTAACTGAAAATTTTTGAATGAAATTTTTAGGTAGAAACTTGAAAATTTGTGAAATGCATGACCATGAGAAATAAATTATCACCTAACTATTAAAAGCTATCAATTTGGAATTTTGCACAAAAATTTACAAAAATAGGTGAAAAAAAATTACGTTAAAAGTTTTGAAATTGCACTTGCCCTTTTACACCCTCCCACACAAAAGTACGATTTCGACCAATTTCATTAAATCAACTAATAACCAAATTAAAAGCTACAAACTTGAAATTTAGTACAAGCACCTTACAAGAGAAAGAAAATAAAATTGCGTCACAAATTTTACGATTCCCCTACCTCCTCTATCTTCTTTCATGAAATTAAAATACACCGAATCCAATGAGAATTCTATGCAACTTCGTCTGTGAAACTGACATTCTATACAGATTGGACTTGGTTCAAGCAATAAATTAAGAAACTATTAACATCTATCCATCCTTACTATCACCCCTCACTCCTCCCTTCATGAAAACTCAAACTTACATAAATAAACGAATGAAATATGGAGCTTTTGAACGTTTCCGCAAAGTGTTAAGAACTGCTCTGCCCAAGAAGCCCCTTTCACTTAGTCTTCCCTAACCACTTTAACCTGCATATTGACTTTCCACGCATGCGCATTATGTCCCGAAAATAATAAAGCTCCGTCCGACTTGTTGGCAGTTTATTTCTTATTGAGTTTAACAAATTTTCAAGTTTGTAGCTTGAAATTTTACTTAAAAATTTTGAGTGTATGCATTTTTTTTCTATACATATGAAACACCTCGTGCAGGTTATGGCCTCCCCTTTAGTGGATAACAGTTTTGGGTCAAATTAATATTTTTTCTTTATGTATATCAAATATATGGACGTGAAAAATTTTAACTTTGTATTTTTAACCAGAGCCCTAAGAAAATTAGTGAAAATTTTCGACATTTTTCCCCTTACATTCCCCATCTTAAAATTTTTACAAAAATTATAGATCATTAGCTATACAATGTGACGATTTCGTTTTAATACCTAATACCGGTTTTAAATTTTGAGATATAACGGTTTGAAATTTTGAAAAGTGTACCATCTTTGAAATGCTTCATATTTTCCCCCACTACTATTATGACCAAATTTTATATTTTTCCTGTATTACGCTAGCGCTAAGACCGAAAGCTACGAATTCAAATATCTCAACCATGGTTATAGCTAGAAACCTGGAAATCAACATATGTATGTATTTAAAAGGGTTTGTGGGACAAAAAAAATAATTTCTTTTTTTTATCCATTGGGGTTCGAGCTTAGAAGGATGCTAATTATGTTAAGGATGAGGGTCAGGGTAGGTGCAAAGAAAAACACTTAAAAATTAATATCTCAACTATCTCTTAAGCCATGTAATTGAAATTTGGAACACATATTGAGTTATACTAGCAAAATACGAAAAAAATATAACATTTGGGCATACTAATAGTGGGGGGGGAATGGGGAGCATTTCAAAAATGGTGCACTTTCATAAAATTTCAAACCATTATATCTCAAAACCGAGTAAAGATTTCAAATTGAAATTTCGTCAGATTGTAAAACTAAATGGTCCTTAATTTTGGTAAAAATTTTAAAATGAGCGGTGTAAGGTATAGGTTGAAATATTGGAGAATCGAATTCGATGTGCAACTTCAACCGTAATTCATGTTCAGTTTTTAGAACTTGATTTTCCCATCATAAGATTTTTGCCCTTTGGCTTATATGGTCCTCAAATAATCAAAACATGTATGAATTGACGTTAAATTAACAATTCACGGTATTTTATCGTTGGAAAATTGAGGTTATTTAAACGTGAAAAATTGAAGTTACCATTAAATTTAACAATAACTTACTTCTGTTAGATGTAGCAACAAAAAGTGTAGTATTAAGCTGTGCACACACTCTATGAGCCCTTTCGTTCAGACCCATGTGTGGTAAGATCTCCAATTCTATGCTGTAATTTGGCAGATTCCAAAGGCGAATCAGTCCATTGTTGTGACCAACAATCATTCGAACTCCATCTTTTGTCATCTATAAATAAAAAAAAACCCTAAAGAATTGTTACCTTTTATTAAAAAAAACACGGCTACTCAACGTCTACTACATTACATGCTGATGGGCTTCCTTTCAATGAGTTCGGGATTATTTGTGGAACTTTCCAATAATGAACTCGTCCATCGTCACACCCGCAGTAAAGTGTGTTCGTTGTAGTATGCCATTTCACCCAAACTGCATCTTTTTCCAAAATTACATCTCTCAACTTAAAGGCAGATACTACAGCGCCATCTATTTTAAAACTATACACCTAAATAATAATGATATTAAATTTAAACTCTGAAACCGTGTGCATTTATACATACCTCCATTAAGCGGGGATGACAACATATGAAAAAGAAATCCCCATCTTTACTAAACTCCAAACCCATTATTGCTAAAGCAGCCTTCTGATTTTTGAAATAGATACTCTTGTTATCCAGATCCCAGATAAAAACTTTGCCATTACTACTGCCAGATAAAGCCATGTTTAATGTTGGATGAATCGAACAATACCAAACTTCACTTCCATGCATCGTAAACGATCCTTCATATTTAACATTGCTTGTGGCCTTGTCTTTGTTATTTCTGTAAACAACTGGAAGCACCAAATTTTATTAGTTGGAAAATTTATTAGATCAAATAAGTAAATGTTTTCAATAGCTCGCTCGTTGGTCGCACAAACTACATAGCTCATAATTTGAATTTATTTCTAAAAGATCGATATCAGCATGTTTCTATTACTTGCCGAATGATATATGTCATTTTAAACGATGCATTACACGTAATCTACTCTCAGGGTATAACCACGAAATTTCAATCCTTATTGCATTACTAATTTTTGCAATCAAGCAAAATATGCCGTGCATGTATATTTAATAACAGACCGCATAAATTAAGTGGAATGAGCTGAAATTTATGCTCCTAGTTCTTAATAATCAATAATTGCAGTAAATTGATCGAAACTGCAGTTTGAGATGACAAGTAGCAATATTTTCACTTCGAGTATTGCATGCAGATCTCTTTCGAGTACTTATAGACAATGATTTGTTGGTAAAATTTTAGCTGTTCTTCTCCCATACCTACCGCATATTTTAACTAATTCTCAACCATACTTTTGTGTAAATTACATATTTTTCAGCTTACCGTTTCGAAATGGAGGTATCCTAGCCATCTCCGTAATCATTGTTACAGATTGCATAGACTCTATGAAATAAAAAAAAAAAAAACAATTTCGCAGCTCTCAAATTCTCCAAATTTTGATAATTATTACATTTGATTAGATATTAAAGTTGGTTATAAAATTAGTCACTTTTGATTGATTTTAATTTACTTATTTATTTTCACAAATCACTACAATTAGCTATTAAACCTGAAGAAGAAAAAAGCGCACAAATTCAACATACAGTATGTAAAATTATTACAAACAAGCACTTAGGTCAACGTTAACATCGATTTTAAAAGTTACCGGGAAAAGTACCTAAGCCGCTAGTTTCATTGATACTTAGAGACCCGTAAAATTTAGTTGGTATTTGGATTAAACTGCATCCGTATTATGTATAGCATCTGGATTTAAAAACTAATATGGTAGGGTCGGATCGGGCGAATTTCTAGTAAAGATTGCGCAATTGTCCCAAATTTGGAAATTAATTGTTTTGTTAATTAGATGGAATCTGAGAGTATTATAAGTTTGCTCTAAAGTTTGTAACGCCAAGAAATAAGGCGCGGAGAAAAAAATGAATGATACAGAAGTTAATATTATCACTCAAAAATCTCAAAACCGGATGTCCGTCTGTCCGTCCGTCCGTCCGTCTGTTCGCTCTCTAGCTTGAGAACGCGTTGAGCTAGAAAGCTCAAATTTCGTACACGTCGTTTTTGACAAAAAAGTAAGGTCAAGTTCGTGAACGGGCCAAACCGCTCCACCCGTTCTACCCCCTCCCATACAAAATGACACAAATGCGCAATTTGACAATAAACGGATTTGCTCAAAAAGTATAGAAGCTATTGGCCTGAAATTTGGAATATATTATTTTTATGATAATGTCAATCTACCGTAAAAAAATTATGCGTGTCCTCTCCCTCCTTCTACCACCTCCCATACAAACTGCACTTGTCATGATTACTCTAAGCTAATTTACACAGTGCGTATAAAATTTACCGGGCTGAAATTGTGCACCAAATATTTATTTAAAATTTTTAGTAAGGCAAAAAAAAATTAGACGACTAGCTTCACCCCTTCTACCCTCTTCCATACAAAATGACACAAATGCGCAATTTGACAATAAACGGATTCGCTCAAAAAGTATAGAAGCTATTGGCCTGAAATTTGGAATATATTACTTTTATGATAATGTCAATCTACCGTAAAAAAATTATGCGTGTCCTCTCCCTCCTTCTACCACCTCCCATACAAACTGTACTTGTCATGAATTACTCTAAGCTAATTTACACAGTGCGTATAAAATTTACTGGGCTGAAATTGTGCACCAAATATTTATTTAAAATTGTTAGTAAGGCAAAAAAAAATTAGACGACTAGCTTCACCCCTTCTACCCTCTCCCATACAAAATGACACAAATGCGCAATTTGACAATAAACGGATTTGCTCGAAAAGTATAAAAGCTATTGGCCTGAAATTTGGAATATATTACTTTTATGATAATATTAATCTACCGGAAAAAAATTATGCGTGTCCTCCCCCTCCTTCTACCACCTCCCATACAAAATGTACTTGTCGTGAATTACTCTAAGCCAATTTACACAGTGCGTATAAAATTTACCGGGCTGAAATTGTGCACCAAATATTTATTTAAAATTGTTAGTAAGGCCAAAAAAAATTAGACGACTAGCTTTACCCCTTCTACCCGCTCCCATACAAAATGACACAATTTCGCAATTTTATATTAAATGGATTTACTCAAAAAAGTATAAAAGCTAAAAAATTAGACGATTAGCTTTACCCCTTCTACCCGCTCCCATACAAAATGACACAATTTCGCAATTTGATATTAAATGGATTTACTCAAAAAGTATAAAAGCTATTAATCTGAATTTTGGGATATATTACTTTTATAATAATCTAAATCTACAGTAGTAAAATTATTTGCGTCCTCCCTCTCCTTCCACCCCCTCCCAAACAAACTACATTTTTTCATGAAATGCTCTAAGACGATTTTTTCAGAACATATAACATTTATTGAGCTCATATTTTGTAATAAATACTTAATTAGTATTATCACTAAGATCAGAACAAAATATTTGATTAGCTTCACTGCTTCTACCCCTCCCATACAATATGACAACAGTTTCACAACTTGACAAAAATTCTATTTTCTTGAAAAGTATGAATGTTACTGGTCTAAGATTTAAGAGATGTCAATTTTATGATTTCTTAGTTATTTCTGAAAACATCACTAAAATCCCCCCACTCTATCTACCACCTCCCATACAAACTGCACATTTTCACTAAATCTAACGCACTAATTTTCTCAGCTCATATTCAATTTTTGGAGTAAGCATTTTGTATAAAACATTTTTATAGCTATTTTAGCATGATGGGGAAAAAATTAGTTCAATGCTATCACCCCTTCTAACACTCCCCATACAAAATTTCTTGGGATCACAAAAAATTCTATTTCATCTAGAGTATCGTAAGATTGCGCTTTACGCGTAATCGTAGCCCTGTTATGTTTTGACGTTAATTGCAGTTGGATTATTATACTCTAGATGAAATCTGAGAGTATTATAAGTTTGCTCTAAGGTTTGTAACGCTAAGAAATAAGGATTGGAGAAAAAATGAATGAAACAGAAGTTAATGTTATCACTCAAAAATCTCAAAACCGGATGTCCGTCTGTCCGTCCGTCCGTCCGTCTGTTCGCTCTCTAGCTTGAGAACGCGTTGAGCTAGATCGTTCAAATTTTGTACACGTCGTTTTTGCCAAAAAATTAAAGCCAAGTTCGTGAACGGGCCAAATCGCTCCACCCCTTCTACCCCCTCCCATACAAAATGACACAATTGCGCAATTTAACAATTAAAGGATTTGCTCGAAAAGTATAAAAGCTATTGGCCTGAAATTTGGAATATATTACTTTTGAGATAATATCAATCTACTGTATAAAAATTATGCGTGTCGTCCCCTCCTTCTACCACCTCCCATACAAACTGTACTTGTCATGAATTACTCTTAGCTAATTTACTCAGTGCGTATAAAATTTAGCGGGCTGAAATTGTGCACCAAATATTAATTTAAAAATGTTAGTAAGGCAAAAAAAAATTAGGCGATTAGCTTCACTCCTTCTACCCCCTCCCATACAAAATTACGCAAATTCGCAATTTACCAATAAATTAATTTACTCGAAAAGTATAAAAGCTATTAGTCTGAGTTTTGGGATATATTACTTTCATAATGATTTAAATCTACAGTAGAAAAATTATATGCGTCCTCCCTCTCCTTCCACCCCCTCCCATACAAGCTACACTTTTTCATGAAATGCTCTAAGACGATTTTCTCAGAACATATAACATTTATAGAGCTCACATTTTGTAATAAATACTTACTTAGTATTATCACTAAGATCAGAAAAAAATATTTGATTGGCTTCACTGCTTCTACCCCCTCCCATATAATATGACACAGTTTCACAACTTCACAAAAAATCGATTTTCTTGAAAAGTATGAATGGTACTAATCTGAAATTTAAGGGTTGTCAATTTTATAATATCACTAAAATCCCCCCACTCTTTCTACCACCTCCCATACAAAATGCACATTTTCACTAAATCTAACAGACTAATTTTCTCAGCTCCTATTCAATTTTTGGAGTAAGCATTTTGTATAAAACATTTTTATAGCTACTTTAGTATGATGGGGAAAAAATTATTTCAATGCTATCACCCCTTCTAACACTCCCCATCCAAAATTTCTTGTGATGACATCTAGAGTATCGTAAGATTGCGCTTTATGCGCAATCGTAGCCCTGTTATGTTTTTTAATTAATTATATTTTTATTATTTGCAGTTGGTTCGGAAGGTTTTCAGCGAGGTAGATGCATAAAGTCGGTTGCTTTCATAGTACATACTTTGTAAAATCAAATGATAGCAAACGATAACTTAATATGATACTAGCTTTCTTGGTTTGTGGTAAACTTACAATAATCATGTGGAATATCTATTGCCTTGTGTTTTAATTTCCTTGAACAGAATTAATCTCTAGTTTTTCTCTAGAAATTTTTGATTAGTTTCTAAAATACTTTTTTCCCAATACTGTAAGTAAGTAAGTTGAATTTTGGTTTTGGTAAAAACAAGTGTCACTCCAAAAAATGCTTCTTTTGCTTCACTAGGGTGGTCACGTAAAGAAAATCACATTGCACTGGATCCATATAGTTGGGTCCATTGTACTCCTCTTATTGATTGTGAGATGGATGTTATTCCTCTTGTGCTAGTCACTTGGTAAGGTTTGCGCACTGAAGCAGGCTCGAATGTGTGAGGTCGTCCAGTTCTGAGAAGAATCTAGAGCCTAAAGAAAGGAAACGAGTACTGGAGATTTACGGACAGTGCCAAGGATAGTTTTTTTTTTTTGTTACGCCAAGGAGGTCTTCATTAGTTACCAATAGCCCGTGCCATTGGTATGCACGATTCACATACCTGATCCTGATAGGGAACTGTGAGTCGGTATGCGCCTGCATACTAAACCAGACTCCCGCACACAGAGTTCACCCACTCTCCTCGCAGGACCGCCGTTAGGTATTACTAGCTAGCGTTTTATGCTCTGCTCCTTATATTGCTTCGATGATGCAATGGTGCTGCAGCCCATATCAAAACTTGGCCTCCCTGGTGCACCTCCTCCAGTTGTCTCGGTCCAACAACCGCGTCCTCCAGTTTAAAAAAATCGGAAAGCGATCTTCAATCTACGTCGACTGAGTCCTCCCATCGCTTTCGTGACTTCCCCTGCGGTCAGTTACCTTGAGCTTTGCCCTTGAGCACTCGTTTTGGGATTCGTTCCTCGTGCATTCGTTCCACGTGGCCAGCCCATTGCAGCTTGCGCAGTTTGATCACTATAGATGTTGGTGGGTCGTCAAATAGTTGATACAGCTCATGGTTGTATCGAATTCGCCAATCATCTCCTTCCTTAACTGCTCCGTACACCTACCGAAGAATTTTTCGCTCAAACGTGTCGATTAACTTCTCCGAAACCCGCGTCAAGGTCCACGTTTTGCATCCATATAGCAGCACAGGGCGAATTAATATCTTGTAGATGCGTAGTTTATTGTTTCGATGGACCTTCCTTGATTTCACCATGGGGAGGACCGCATAAAATGCTTTGTTAGCTGCCGTGATTCTTCTTTGAATTTCCTGTCGCTCATTGCCGTCCCTTGTGAGAAGGGCTCTCAGGTATACGAATTCATCCACCTGCTCGAAGTTGTATTCGCCTATAGTAATGTTCTGCCTGTCTGGGTCCTTCGTGTCTGGGTCATGAATTTAGTTTTCGCTTCATTGACCCTGAGCCGTACTTCACCCGCTGCCGACTCCAACTCCTGGAATACCTCCTTTGCCAAGTATTGATCGGGCCAGAATATCCACGTCGTCTTCGTACGCTACCAACTGTGCGGATTTTACGAGTAGCGTACCTCTGGTGTCCACTGAGGTTACTGAAGTTGCCTTCCTGACGACATACTCGAGCACCAAGTTAAAGAGCGTGGGGGCGAGACCATCTCCTTGTTTGATACCTGACTCCATTGGAAAGCTGTGAGTCAACTCGTTTTGGATTTTTACTTGGCACTCATTGTTTTCCATCGTGGCTTTTATTAACGAACTAGTTTCGGTAGGATACCTAGTTCAATCGTTATTTTGTACAGAGCATTACGGTCGACACTATCGTATGCTTGGCAAAAATCGACGAACAGTTGGTGCACATTAATATCATATTCCCAGCATTTTGCTAGCACCTGTTTTACTGAGAATAGCTGGTCCGTTGTCGATCATCCAGATCTGAGGCCACCTTGATATTCTCCGATGATGTTGTTAGCGTATTCACTGAGTCTTCGTTCGATAATTTTAGTCAAAATTCTGTAACACGTACACAGCAATGAAATGAAAATAACTGATCTGACGTCATCATGGATTCTGGTGAGTTTGCTTGTCACAGCGTTTGTTGTGACACGAAATCTGGTCATCTTTCATCAGAACATTCGCAAAAACATTGCTCGAGAAACTAAGAGTCATAATCATGTGAAAAAGATATCATATTCGGTAGAACAGAAAGAACCTGACCTAGCCGAATATGATCAAAACAACAAAAATTTCAATGTCGAGCTGCATATCAAATAAAAAAATGATGATATGTTCTAGCTCGACGAAACGAAATGACAACAACAATTCAAAGCCTATGCGACCAAAACCTACTGATATGTAAATATATCAAGGCAAGCGCATACGAGCGATACGTATGTCGGTACGTATGTACATATGCGTACCCATGCAGCCGGCATATGAATTGTTAGCCATATGAACGCATGTGAAAATAAGTATATCGGTTTGTAGATATACGTACATGGAAATGCGGTTCGGCTATGAATTATGACAAAGAAATGCAGCGGGCAATGTTTTGGATAATTAAAATTATTACGCGAAGAAAAGTTCGATGATAAGAAATGCCAATTTGGTGTTACGACACTATATGGTGTTTTCTTCCGGACGGTGATATTATAAACAAAAATAAAATTTAACTGGAACACTTAAGGTCATACGACCGAAAGTGTTAAGAATTTTGTAATAATTTATCGACGACGATGCAGTTATTGGTAACTAGGAAATAAGAATGTAGGAAAGTAGCACATAAGAATTTTGAATAAATACCCGAACTCAATATGAGTTCGGCCTCTTGTTCTAAAAGCCTACCAAGTGCTAACAAAAGAACACCCAAGCCTCCCAAGCGCTTGTAAGTACTATCTTTAAAGTATTATTTCTAGTGAAAATTACATATTGTTAAAAAGGTGAAGAATCAAATTAAGAAAGTAAAATTGTTCTAGTGAAAGTTATATATTGTTAAAAAGGTGAAGAATCAAATTAAGAAAGAAAAATTGTTCTAGTGAAAATTACATATTGTTAAAAAGGTGAAGAATCAAATTAAAAAAGTAAAATTGTTCTAGTGAAAGTTATATATTGTTAAAAAGAGAAAGAATCAAATTAAGAAAGAAAAATTGTTCTAGTGAAAATTATATATTGTTAAAAAGGTGAAGAATCAAATTAAGAAAGTAAAAACTGTTCTAGTAAAAATCATATATTGAAGAATCAAATTAAGAAAGTAAAACTGTTCTAGTGAAAATTATATATTAAAGTGAAAAATCGAATTTTATATCGAATTAAGGAAATAAGTCTGTTAAGTGAAAATTAGGACTGTTACAGCGAAGAATTGGAGAAATAAAAAGTGAAGAATCCAACAAGAGTTTTAATTACGATGGAGGTAAATATGTCACTAACGATTAAACTTCCCGTTTTACAGTATCATTAAATACTAGCACGTCCACGGCCCTACAAGGCCGAGAGTACGGGGTTAGCTCCAATGGAGCTGACCGGCTAGGACAACCATTCTTCCCCCTCACGTCCGAGAAAGAATTCTAGCCCGTCCCCGGCCCCACAAGGCCTTGAGAGTACGGGGTTAGCTCCGATGAGAGCTGACCAGGCTGGGACAACTTTCTCGTTCTTAGTCGACAGCGTTGAAGTACAACGCTGACCTATTAGTCCGCGCTTGGGTTATGGCCAAAGCTCAAGTCGCCACTTCCGACCACTAAAGGTTTACATAGGGTAAATCTTCAGTGAGTCTAATATTCAGTAGAAACTACTCCAGTCATTACGAATTTACATAGGGTAAATTCGTAGTGCAACCTTAATAATTCTCGTTTGAGAACTGAGGGTTTGCACCGGGCAAATCGCAATAGTAAAAGTAACCTAAGGAATAAAAATCAGTTATGGGTTTACAATTTAGTAAATCCATAACACTATTTTCTTTAACGTTACAATAGAACTTGTAACAAGTTATGGGTTTACATTGGGTAAACCCATAACGCAAAAATTCTTAGCGTTACAATTGGCGCAGCTGATATGCGAACTTCACGCATACCTTACCGCCCAGCCACATCTTTTCGAATGTTATCTACATTCTGGCGCAGCAATGAATTTTTATTTTTTTGCATTTAATGCATCCAATTCCTTTTCTGGTTTTAAAACCACTTGTTTTGCGGGTACAACTAAATAGGTTGTACCTTTAACAAAAAAAAAAAAATTTTTTTTTTTGAGTGAAAAATAATTTTTGTTCCGTTTTTTTCATCTCTACCAGAACAAACCACTAAAAGACGTAATTAAAGAAGACCCAGCGAGCGGGCCAAAGCATATGACAATAGAGGAAGCAATTAAGGAAGACCCAGCGAGCGGGCCGAAGCCGATAACGATAGCGGAATACAGGAGGAGAACGGGTGGAGCTCGCCCCGCATCGCCGGTAATACCAGGGCCAAAGAAGAGAGGCGGAATAAGGGCACGGCTGAGGCGAGAGCGGAAGGAGTGCCACCGCCTAATAGCCGTCTCAATAACAAACAACGAGAAAAACCAATGGCGGGAAAAACTAAAACTTTGCTCCCGTAAAGAAGAAGATAAAATACGGCAACAAATCCAGCAACAACGACTACGGCAGCAACAAATATTGGAAGAACAACAAAAGATACAACAACAACAGGCGCAACCTCCACAGGATAATGAGGTTAGCGAAGAGGACCGAAAGTTCCAGGAGAATTTCCGACGTCTATTAATGAAGGAATTCGAACTTGTTTGGCAGCATAGGCAGAAGCGATTCGGGAGGCCGCCATCGTAGTCATTAGTCATAAGATAAATTTCTTTTTCTGTTATAATATAAATATATATAATAATATTCTGTTAGTAATAAAAAAAAAAAAAAAGGGGGATAAATAAAACTTTAAATAAATAACCCAGCTTATTTTCTTTCATTTAAGACAACTTAAAACAAAAAAAAAAAAAGGGGTTTTGCTTGTTACTCTTCTCTTTTCTTTCTGACATATGGGGTATTAAGTGTGAAAACTCACCTACCATTGAGCAAAATTGCTCCTAAAAACAAGTACTTCTGAAAAATAAAAATGTTTTAAGTACTATGGAATCACCAAGGTACAGGATTCCAAAATTATAAATTACATTTTGACCATAGGATCACACAAATTAACCCACAAGATCAATTTTGATTGATCTTGAATGTAAGTTTCCCCACCGGTAATGAACGTTGACAATACCGAAGGGTACGGAATAACAAAAGAAGAGATAAAAAAAATTCCTGACAACACAACAGGAACTTCTAAACAAAGAAGAGGAAATAAATGAACTTAAAAAGTTCGTAGAATTCAATGAAAAAAATTGGAGCTTCATAGCAGATAGGCTGCATGAAGAGGTATTAAGAAGAGATCCGAGTAACGACTCAATCTCAGGAGAGAGTGCCGAAGCTGTCGACGACATATTGACAGAGGCACTACGTATAATTAAACAGCACGAATTGAAAATAGATCAACAACTAAATGACAGCCAGAAAAGGCAAGAACATTTAGAAAAAATTGTTGTATCGCTAAAACACCAACTTGAGTCTGCTGAGCTTGCTAACAACGAGTTAGAAGAGCTACTCAAGGAAAGCAAACGAACCAAAATTAAAACTTTGGGATTTTCCAGAAGCATTTCTGAAAAAGTAATGCCAAGGGAAATTCCAACAAGCTCAAAAGAAGCTAGAAAATTAATTTTGGATGCGAATCGACAAATAAACGTCGTCGATAGTAAACTTAGGACAAGTATTGACTTGTTGAGAACAAGATCAAGTACTTATCCTAGAAGCCAATCAGTTACCGAACATACTGCTTCGGTTCCTACAACCTTGAACATACCAGTTACGGTTGATAATAAAAGCTCAGACATGCCACTAGATAAATCAAATACCAGTATGACGTCATCGTCACTAAAGGAAATCTTCGAAATTATTTCGAAGATTCCCACATTCACTGGTGAAATCGGGCAAAATGTCAATATAGAATTAGAAAAATTCTTAGCTCTCTCAAAAGCCGCATATGGTACATTAGCTGAGGATGAGCAGAAAACATTTCTCACTATTTTTCCAAAAATGGCAGTAAGCGGAGACGCTTACCAAACATTAAGGAATCAAAATTTTGAGAGGTTTTCAGACATTGAGGCAAAACTTAATCAGTTATATTTGCCAATTAAAGATTTAACAATACTTCACGAAGAGTTGAGAAATATTAAACAACTCAATGGTGAAAGCATTCTACAGTATGCCGCGAAACTTGAACGCAAGTTAGCTGACTGTAAGACAGTTATTGGGATAAAATATCCCGAAAATCCAGATGCTCTATTGATGGAGTATGAGAAAAACGCCATGCTGGTGTTCAGAACTGGAATAATTAGCCAGTCTCTAAAGAGGTACTCCTTAACTTTAAAGGAAACCTCGTTGAAAGAAATTACGCAAAAGGTAAGCGAAATGGAACGCTTGGAAAATACCACAAGCGGAGCTTCTACAGCAAATGCTGTTACTCCTGACCTAATTGCACAAATTCTGACTAGTTTGAATCTGAATTCAAGCAGCAACAACAACACAAACAGAAATAGTCATTATAACAATGACAGAAGGCAAGATTACAGCCAACAGCGTAACGGAAACGCTAAAAACAATAATTTTAATATACAACGACACCAAAACCAGCAGAGAACTGGTTACAATAATAATAACAACCAAAATAATCAGAAACAGGTGCAAAATAACAGGAAACCGATTACCTGTTACACCTGTGGCAAACCAGGACACACCTCAAGGGAGTGCCGCTCCAAGAACAAATTCTGCAATATATGTCAGAAACCAGGACACTATAATAATGAGTGTCAAACAAACAAAACGAGAATAAATAGATTGGAAGCTCCAATAGCTTCAACGTCACAAGCAAAATGCGATTTTTGCTTAAGTTACGAGCATAACATCAATCAGTGTTATGCGAAACACAGATGGGAGACGAGATTAGTCTCGGAAAACCCCAAGGGGTTGACCGGAGACACCTCGGCCAACCCACACCATTAGAAAATAACACAGAAAGGTGTCCCCAAGGGGTCATAACCCCAATGGTAAGAATACCATTGGATGTCAGCAGAGAAGAATCTGTTGAACTCCTGATTGACACAGGAGCAGAAATAAATTTATTAAAAGAGAAAGCATTGGACGATAATGCTCAAATAAATAAAAATGAGGCTATAATAATAAATAGCATACATGGACATGGCAGAACTAAGGGTACCTGTCAGGGAAAAATAATGTTGGAACGGAATATACCATGTAAATTCCATGTAATCAGTGACACGCCACACATACCTGGTGATGGCTTACTCGGGAATGAATTCCTGTCGATTAATTGCAACGTGTACGGACCGCAACAACGTTTGGAGTTTCCTCAAACGGAAACAAACTTAAAAAATTTTAGTTTGCCAATACTCTCTGAGAAATTGTCAAGTGTAACAGAGCCTCATCCTAGCAACATGAGCAGCTCTGTTGCATCAATTTCGCGAGGTCAGGTTAGTGTAAGCGAAGGGATCTTGGGTAAGGATTACTCCTTACAAACCAAGGAAGTCCATTCGACACAACCTGTAATACCTGAGATTCATGGATTAAGTAACGAAAAAGAATTAATAAATGTAAACGAAAATCAATCTAGATCTTTAGAATCTAGTCATGTTGATGACCCGTTTGCATCAATTCTCTCGAAATTAAATTCAAATGAAATCTTAGAAAAAAACTTTGGAGAACATCTAAAATCTTTAAGTTTAAATCAACATCCGTCAGGTGAGGATATTTGCAATACAGAATTGCGTAGTGTAACCAACAATCAGACTAGGCCTAGCAAACCTAACGCTGATTTGCGGGTTACATCAGTTCTTGCAAACAATAAATCCAAGAAATTGCATAGTGCCAATGAAACAACGTCTCCATTAGCATCAATTTCTGAGGAAATATTAAACCACAACCTACCAAACGAAATCATTATACCGGCACGTACCGAACAGTTGATTAAGTTCAAACTACTGTGGAATGAGGAATTTTTATGTCCAGCACAGGAAATAAAAAAGGGAGTATACATCCCAAATTGCATTTTAAAACCGGAGAACAATGTTGCAGTAATTAGCATACTCAATAATAACGAATATGAGGAAAAATTGGAAAAATTAGAGCCGGTACTAGAACCGATGAACGAGTATAAAGAATTTAAACTCACGAAAGAGTATGAAAAATATTTAAAAGAGGATACGGCGGAAACAAGGCCGACCAGTATAAATCACATAGGAAAATTTGAACGCGCAGAAAATGAAAGGTTGAATAAAATTAAAGAATTAATTAAGACCGAAGAAAATATGAATGCTGAAGAACGTGAAGCTATAGATACCATATGTGAAGAGTATCAAGATTTGTTCTATTTACCCGGAGACGAATTAACTTACACTGATGCAATTAGACATAAAATTCCAACACCAGTAGATCACCCACCCATTAACCAGAAAATGTATAGATTACCGGAAACCCAGCGAGAGGTTATCCAAGAACAGGTACAGGACATGCTTCAACAAAATATTATAGTACCTAGTAAAAGCCCGTGGAATTCACCTTTACTAGTTGTTCCGAAAAAAGCCGGACCAGATGGAAAAAAGAAGTGGAGAGTGGTAGTTGATTTCGGGAAACTAAACGCCATCACGATCGGCGATGCATTTCCGCTACCACGAACAGAAGACATCCTAGATCAAATGGGAAATGCGAAATATTTCACTACCCTAGATCTTGCAAGTGGCTATCATCAAATAGCCATGGATCATAACGATCAAGAAAAAACAGCTTTCAGCACTCCGTATGGCCATTATGAATTCCAGCGGATGCCTTTTGGGTTGAAAGGAGCCCCAGCAACATTCCAGAGAACAATGAATCATATACTGACGGGAATGCAAGGAATAAAATGCTTCGTATATCTAGACGATATAGTGATATACGGTAAAAGCATATCGGATCACAACAAAAAACTGAAACAAATATTCAATAGATTGAATCAATACAATTTAAAATTACAAGCAGAGAAATGTAATCTACTACGAAAAGAAGTAGTATATCTAGGACACAAATGCTCAGCCGAAGGAGCGAGTCCAGATCCCAAAAATATAATTACAGTAAAAAACTTTCCCACACCTCGTACAGTTAAACACATTCAATCGTTTTTAGGACTCGCAAACTATTACCGAAAATTCCTGCCATCATTTTCCGAGATTGCAGCACCATTAAACAAAATGTTACGGAAACATGCAAAGTTTAAATGGACAGAGGCATGCCAAAAATCTTTTCAAACATTAAAAGATGCTCTAACCACGGAACCTATCTTGATCTATCCCGATTTTAGTAAACCATTCCTAGTAACTACGGATGCTAGCAATGAGGCTCTGGGAGCAGTACTATCACAAGGGGAAGTAGGACAGGATAAACCCATAGCATATGCTAGTCGAACTTTAAATAGCGCGGAAACTCGCTATTCCACAGTGGAAAAAGAACTACTAGCTATAGTATGGGCCGTAAAACATTTTCGATCTTATTTATATGGTCGTAAATTTGTGGTTTATACCGATCACAAACCACTAAAGGGCATATTTAACGTAAAAGATCCATCCTCAAGGCTAATGCGCTTCCATCATAAACTTTCAGAATATGACTACAGTATAGAGTATAAACCCGGCAAATACAACAAAAACGCCGATTCCTTGAGTAGAATGTCGCAAGGAGACACTCAAATACAGCAAAAATCACAAGAAACAGTTGTTAGTTGTCGGGCGATAACCCGAAACAAGGCAAAGGAAATAGCCTTGGCAGAGGCAGAACAAGAAGAACTGGAAAATGACGAAACGGATATAGAAGATAACCCTGAAAATCAGGAGGAACGAGATGCCGACTCAACGAACAGTGAGGCAGATATTATCCACACCATGGTGGAACCAGAAATATTAACAGACCGAAATGAAATATTAACGATCCTGAGAGATTACCATGATCTACCATTAGGCGGTCATCAAGGTATTTTCAAAACATATAAGCGAATAAAACGAGATTTCTGTTGGAGAGGAATGATCAAAGACATCACAAAATATATACGGAAATGTCCTAAATGCCAAATTAATAAATCTGGTAAATCTCATAGGATGCCGATGGTAATTTCAGACACAGCCAAATTACCTTTTGACAAAGTATATATGGATATTGTGGGACCATTAGAGGAAACCACAAACGGGAACAAATACATCTTGACTTTTGAAGATGATCTCACCCGATTTATGGATGCCATCCCAATCCCAGATATGGAAACTAAAACGGTAGCATTACATTTCTTCGATGCTATCATAAGCAGATATCGCATCCCTAAAATATTACTAACCGACCAGGGAAGCAATTTCACCAGCCAAATGTTTAAAGAGTTATGCAAATTTTTAAAAATTAAAAAAATACAAACCACTGCATATCATCCGCAAACAAATGGAGCACTGGAACGCTCGCATAAACCACTGGTGGAATATCTCCGGATATTCGTGGATAAAAATCCCAAAACCTGGGATGAACACATTCGCGCCGCTATGTTCGTGCGCAATAACACTATCCACTCAGGAACAAAACTAAGTCCTATGGACTGCATGTTCGGATTCACCGCACAAATCCCGAACAACTTGAAACGCGAACCACAACCGGTATATGATTCCGAAAACTATTTCCTGCTACTAAGAAATAAACTACAGAACACGCACAAGATAGCACGACAAAATCTTCAAAGCAGCAAGGAAAGATCAAAACGTTACTATGACCAGAAAATCGCACCTTTAAAACTACAAGTAGGAAACGAGGTCCTACTCCGCGATCCGGTAAAAAGTGGAAAATTAGCCCCGAATTGGCTCGGACCGTTCAAAATTATAGAAATTAACAGTCCGGTGAACACGACAATACTAATAGGAAAACGAAAACGTCGGGTACACAACAACCGTCTAAAAGAATATCATAACTAAAACGTTCACGTTATTTCATAAATTTTTTTTATTTTTTTTTTTTTTCTCTACCCATACCCGAAATTCGAAACCCCCATATAGCAGCAAGAATAGAAAAATGCAAGCAAATGCTATGCATCACATGTGTGCACATATTTTTTTTTGCTGATTTACATAAAATAACTATTTAACCCTGTAAATACTTTTCTGATTTCATTATCAAATATTTGACAACTAATTTTTCCCTATCTACAATTTTTTTTTTGTTTTTGGAATATTTTTTTTCACACCATGAATTTTGTTTTCCCTACCTATTATAGCTTTCTTTACAGCTAAACAAAATCATCTGGGTTAATATCAGCATCTTATATATTCTTATCCTAAACATCAACGCAACCAGAAACCATCCTATGGAAATCACCGTACTTCAAAACACGGGAATTTTCTTTGAAAAAATAGGAAATGCAGCGATGTTTAATGACTATTGGCGATTTATAACCCAGGTCAGATTACCACAAGGCGAACCAACCCTAAACTTCTTGTCTACCTGCGAACGAAGCATAACACAATTATGCAACGCAACCCATGGTATTAAGGAAACTAGTCACTGCAGGTACTGGCACAATATAATTTACGCCAGGATAAACTCTATTCGAGAGACACTCGAAGAATTAAACACACTAGGCCAAAATCAACGACAAAAAAGAGGCTTGTTCGACATAGTAGGTAATGTTGAGAAATTTTTATTCGGAGTAATGGACAACCAGGACTCCCATAACATCTATAAAAAGCTCGACAAACTAGATGATCTCAATAAAGACAGCCTAAGCATGGCTAAAAAGCAGATCACTCTAGTCAAATCAGCGACAAACACATTGGGAAGCTCGATTATGAATCTGACACGCCAACAGCAGATACTAATAGAGAAAACAAATATATTTAATGCAGAAATTTCAAATAGATTAAACGGTGTAGCTCAAGAAGTTCATCATGTTCATATGATGACTGAAATTAACGAAATGGTGTTATTTATCACCATGGAATTAGGGAAAATCGATTCGGAAATATCCAAAACTTCTTTCATCTTAGAATCTATTCAAAATCATAAGTTAAGCCCATTAATTTTACCATCGAAAACCCTTCTAGAAATATATCATAACGTAACTACCCATACGAATGAGGAATTCGCAAAGGTGAACATAGCTGAATTAAACTCAGTGATCCAAGTGGACGGAGTACAATTAGAAGACAAAATTCTAATTAGAATATTGGTACCCATGCTTAGCGATACAATATATACGCTAAATCAGGTTTATTTGTTACCACAACAAATATCTGAAAATACCTATTCAGTGATAAACACGGATATCACATATCTTTTTAATGTAAGTCATTCTCAAAATAACAAGGAATGGACTGAAAATGTATTTAAAGAACATTGCATTAAAACCAATGTAACTTTTTACATATGCCAAGATCCCCAACCAAAGTTCCTAACGCTCGAACCAGATAATTGTATACTAAATATTTTTACTGACTCATTTATGCATAATCCTAAATGTCCCATGAAAATATTACACAAACAGGAAGAGATTATTCAACCCCTTCACCAACCTAACGTCTGGCTTTACATGTTACATGAAAAACATACCATACACATACAGTGTAACAATGGAGAATATGTTAACCAATTACAAAAAACAGGATTGATAAAACTATTGGAGCCTTGTAGATTCCAAATAGACAATTTTATATTACCATTCAAAAATAATGTGGAAAAAACTATCAACCAACATCAACCTGTCAATACATTCCAACCCATTATAAATTCAACAAGCTCAATTCTGAAACAGCCTACAAAAATTAAGGGAATCAAAATATTGGCAACCTTGAGTGCTAACAGTCTAAATGACAAATTAAAAATCAATAGTAAAACCATTGAGGAAATGGAAACAGAAGTAAATAACTGGGAACAAAAATCAAAACAAACGGAGAATGAACTCCAACTAAATATTCTAACAATATCGTCATCCGTAGTTATGACCGTGATATTAACAATCATAATATACATAAAAATACGTAACAAATGTTGCAAACGCAACAGACGTAGCAAACATATCAACACAAGGCAAATACGAATACCACCGCCAACGATCAGCGCACCGACCCCAAGGTTACCAACTCCAACAACATCACAAACATGTTTTATACCCGATAAACCAACTAGGCAACCACCTAAAATCAATACAAATGAAATAATATCAATCCCAACACCAAATTTACCTATTTCAACCCCAATTAGACTCAGTAAAATACCCGAGTACAATGAAACAACATTAGATTTCTCGCTAAGCGAATAAAAACACAAAAAAATTTTTCCCCCCACAGTACAAACAAAAATTTCTATTACATTATTTCCAAGTTTCTCTTACCCCCATACTCATCACAAACTTTTTCAGGAATTCAAGAATATCAATGCCAGCCCTGAAATGGTCCACGACCTTTCGTTAGCTGATTACACGGAATTTCTGGACTATCGACCAGAAATAGACGTAACCCTAATTAACGAAAAGGGCATCAAAATCAATGCTAAGGCACTAGTCAACACAGGGTCAACCAAATCCATAATAATGGGTCCAATCACCGACCATTTCACCAAAACCACGGAGATACAGGACACAATTTCAAACGAACATGCCGAAGCAACCCTACAGTTATACAACCACAAAATAAAAATAAAATTACAAGTAGACCAAAACCCAAAGACAGACTTACCCTACGACTTAATAATAGGACGCGATATAACCCAAAATAACGACATGTTAACTGTTATCGCAGGAGGGAAATTCATACTCAAACAAAACGCACCTGGGGACATAATTTTAATTACGGACACTGACGAATTTTTCAGAAGCAAAAAGAAAGCGGATGAATATGACGAATACGCCGAACATATGACGGACAGGACTAAAGATAACGCTGAAACATTTGTTAACATAACCAACCAATGGGGAGATAATTTTACGCTGAGGGCCTTGATCCACACGGGATCAACCGTATCCTTCATATCTCCTAATGTAGCCAAAGAGTTTGACCTAACAAACCAAGACAACTGTGCATACCACCTTGAGACCAACGAAATACCCTGGGATCTAGTGGGTTATACAAACCTTAATTTAACAACCGATAAGTTGAAAATTCCGTGTACATTTTGGGTACCGGGTCAACTACCATCAGGGGTAGAATTTCCCTACGACATAATATTAGGGATGGACACACTCAGTCATCCAGAACTAATGACGATCATTGAAAAGGGCAAAACCCATCTCTTAACGAGAAACATACCCGACATAGACTTAATCATAAAACTAAGAGGTTAGATTATGACAGATAAATATAAATATATAATAAAAACTTTAAAATTAAATTTCAATAAAAACAATAATGAAAATCGGTATTAATAAAAATAAATAAACTGTATAACATGTTTGTAAACCGATCAATGTAAATGTCATAACTACAAAAATCATATATATGCAAATACTATTACTATTACATAAAATAAATACCTTGTACCTATTATAAAAAAAAAAAAACAAATTTAAAACACATTAGCAATATAAATAATGATATCCATTCCCATATTTAAATGATATCTACAAATTTTATATATTAATTGTATCACTAAGACTAGAATCAAATTAAATATTTAATACTACAAAAATTTATTTTCTAATAATTGTAATAAATATCTACAAACTTTATATATTAATTGTTAAACTCAATACTATGTATCACTAAGACTAGGATCAAATTAAATATTTAATACTACAAAAAGTTATTTTCTAATATTGTAATAATAATTTTTCTCTATGCGACATATGTCATATGTTTGTAACTTTTGATTAAAATATTCATAATACAATTTATATATAGATATAAGCAATCATCCGAGCCCAATCCAACGATGAGTAAATGTTTCCCGGCATATGCCGAGGAAGTGCCAAAACTCGGACATTAAAAAAAAATTTTTTTTTTAATAACAACAATAAAAAACAACATAAAAACAAAACATAAAAATTCAAATACGAAATATAATAACAACAAATAATAAATCATCAAACTCAACGAAACTAGAAGCAAAAAGGAAGAAGACGCATTACATAGACAGAAATACAGCATAAGCACGATTCAACCAACCGTCTTATATGATATAACATGGAATAAAGATAATCCAGAAGCAGAGATTCAGCGAATCAACAACATAGCATAACATTGGATTCAACAACTAGATCATCATACCTTCTAAAAAACTTACAACATAATAAATAACTAAATTAAAAACTATAAAAACAAAGTAGATATTAACTATTATTAAATAGTATTACAAAAACTTAACAATGTAAAATTAACTGTAAACCATAAACTGCAAGTCGATCATTAAACCAATAATTCCAATTAACTACTTTCTTCCTCATCGTCGAAGAAATTACTACCACCCCGAAACCTTTGAAATTTCTGCTTACTACGTACGCAGAAATTTCTCATTAAAGGGCGAAGGAGTGTTGTGACACGAAATCTGGTCATCTTTCATCAGAACATTCGCAAAAACATTGCTCGAGAAACTAAGAGTCATAATCATGTGAAAAAGATATCATATTCGGTAGAACAGAAAGAACCTGACCTAGCCGAATATGATCAAAACAACAAAAATTTCAATGTCGAGCTGCATATCAAATAAAAAAATGATGATATGTTCTAGCTCGACGAAACGAAATGACAACAACAATTCAAAGCCTATGCGACCAAAACCTACTGATATGTAAATATATCAAGGCAAGCGCATACGAGCGATACGTATGTCGGTACGTATGTACATATGCGTACCCATGCAGCCGGCATATGAATTGTTAGCCATATGAACGCATGTGAAAATAAGTATATCGGTTTGTAGATATACGTACATGGAAATGCGGTTCGGCTATGAATTATGACAAAGAAATGCAGCGGGCAATGTTTTGGATAATTAAAATTATTACGCGAAGAAAAGTTCGATGATAAGAAATGCCAATTTGGTGTTACGACACTATATGGTGTTTTCTTTCGGACGGTGATATTATAAACAAAAATAAAATTTAACTGGAACACTTAAGGTCATACGACCGAAAGTGTTAAGAATTTTGTAATAATTTATCGACGACGATGCAGTTATTGGTAACTAGGAAATAAGAATGTAGGAAAGTAGCACATAAGAATTTTGAATAAATACCCGAACTCAATATGAGTTCGGCCTCTTGTTCTAAAAGCCTACCAAGTGCTAACAAAAGAACACCCAAGCCTCCCAAGCGCTTGTAAGTACTATCTTTAAAGTATTATTTCTAGTGAAAATTACATATTGTTAAAAAGGTGAAGAATCAAATTAAGAAAGTAAAATTGTTCTAGTGAAAGTTATATATTGTTAAAAAGGTGAAGAATCAAATTAAGAAAGAAAAATTGTTCTAGTGAAAATTACATATTGTTAAAAAGGTGAAGAATCAAATTAAAAAAGTAAAATTGTTCTAGTGAAAGTTATATATTGTTAAAAAGAGAAAGAATCAAATTAAGAAAGAAAAATTGTTCTAGTGAAAATTATATATTGTTAAAAAGGTGAAGAATCAAATTAAGAAAGTAAAAACTGTTCTAGTAAAAATTATATATTGAAGAATCAAATTAAGAAAGTAAAACTGTTCTAGTGAAAATTATATATTAAAGTGAAAAATCGAATTTTATATCGAATTAAGGAAATAAGTCTGTTAAGTGAAAATTAGGACTGTTACAGCGAAGAATTGGAGAAATAAAAAGTGAAGAATCCAACAAGAGTTTTAATTACGATGGAGGTAAATATGTCACTAACGATTAAACTTCCCGTTTTACAGTATCATTAAATACTAGCACGTCCACGGCCCTACAAGGCCGAGAGTACGGGGTTAGCTCCAATGGAGCTGACCGGCTAGGACAACCATTCTTCCCCCTCACGTCCGAGAAAGAATTCTAGCCCGTCCCCGGCCCCACAAGGCCTTGAGAGTACGGGGTTAGCTCCGATGAGAGCTGACCAGGCTGGGACAACTTTCTCGTTCTTAGTCGACAGCGTTGAAGTACAACGCTGACCTATTAGTCCGCGCTTGAGTTATGGCCAAAGCTCAAGTCGCCACTTCCGACCACTAAAGGTTTACATAGGGTAAATCTTCAGTGAGTCTAATATTCAGTAGAAACTACTCCAGTCATTACGAATTTACATAGGGTAAATTCGTAGTGCAACCTTAATAATTCTCGTTTGAGAACTGAGGGTTTGCACCGGGCAAATCGCAATAGTAAAAGTAACCTAAGGAATAAAAATCAGTTATGGGTTTACAATTTAGTAAATCCATAACACTATTTTCTTTAACGTTACAATAGAACTTGTAACAAGTTATGGGTTTACATTGGGTAAACCCATAACGCAAAAATTCTTAGCGTTACAGCGTTCACATCTGAGAGCGAGGCGTTGTCTGTTACACCAGTAGCAGAGATTTTATCTGATAAGCAATTCAGAATGGTTGTTAGTTTAGGATCCGATTGTGTCCACTTCTTCTGTAATTTAGTTGCGTCATGTTGGATTAAACCACAACATGACTGAAACTTGTCGAGCTGTGATCCATAGTCACGAAAGTCATCAATACAGTCGCTTAAGTTGGTAATATTATCAACAAGACTATTGACTTTAATCGCAACGAAAGAGCAAGCGCTTTTTAGATCCTCTAATGCAGCGTTGCTGGAGTCAATTCGTGATGCGGTTAGTTTAAACAGTTTAAGAACGTGACACGGATTAATAGCGCTACACTTGGTACATGTGAAGCTGCTTGAATTAGTCGAGACCCAATGAGGTTTAACACAATCGATAGTTTTCATCAATGACCTTCTGTCGTCCACTCTCATCCAATCCATAGTTTTGGGGATGACAGTACTTTAGATAAGACCTATGAATTTAACTCTGCTGCGGAATCACACAAGTATTCTATTGCTTCCAATCGCATGGAGTTATTCCGTTCGCTGAACTCGGACCTCAGCTTAATCCTGGAATGGGGCAGGAAAAATAAAGTAGAGTTCAACGCCTCTAAAACACAGGCCTGTCATCTATCCCTCAAACGTGATGCTCCTGTATTATCTCAAAATGTGACCTTTGGTGGCACACAACTTTGTACCTCGGATAACTTCACACTTCTTGGCGTTAAAATTAATGACCACCTGAATTGAGCTCAGCACATCTCTAATGTTGCCCTCGACACTTCTAAACGTCTCTCCGAAAGTGTTCTCGCGTTGCTCGACCGTATTCAAAAACATGCGTTCCGACTGATTGGAGACGAAACCATCACGTCTTCTATCGATTCTCTCGAGCATCGCAGAAATGTAACTCGTCAAGCTAAACGCTCACACGAGTACACCGTTAAATCCTTGCCTTCTCGTACAGTGAAATAGGTAGTCATTCATTTCCCGAACATCAAGACTTTGGAACACATTACCATCCAAAGTGTTTCCCAACGAGTTCAACATCCAGTGCTTCAAAGGCAATGTACACCATCACTTTCGTCTTTCTCCACCTAAATTTAAATGATATAACTTGAGTTTTTTTTTCCGAATCCTATACCGACACAGCTGTGCATAGCATTATAGGGTGACCCCCTAAGTTGTGTTCGGTTCCTTAGAAAAAAAAAAAAACAGTCGGTAGGCTTCGTTTTTCTTGGTGATCGTTTCTTGGCATTCCTCATCGAACTAGTCATTTCGTTTTCTCCGCTCTAAATGTCCTAGAGTATCTTCAACTGCGCGCTGAATACCACTTAATGTTCCGCCACATTTGGACAATACTTTCTTCAGGCTCAGCCTGATGTAACGCTTCAATATGTGCTATGATTGTGGTCGTTGTTTCGTCCTTCAGTTTTTGGACATTGAGCTTAGTAGCCCATCTTCTTTTAGTGTGGCCCTTGATAGCTATATATGCGACAGCGGTATTTAGCTCGAACAAGAAAATGGTCCGAGTCAGTTCGCGCCACGTAGAGTCCTGACATCTAGAATTCTGGAGGATGCCTTTTTTTCGATGAGAACGAGGTCAATTTGATTGAAAGTGAGCCCATTTGGTGATGCCCACGTTATTTTGGGAATATTCCTATGCGGGAAGCCCAATTTGGTTTAAATAAATCTGAAATTTAGACTGTTTGCCACTTTTCAAGGAATTAGTGTTTTTAGAAAAAAAAAATGTGTATCTAATCTCTAATCACTTTGGTTAAGAACATGCCGCAGATACCTCGTGGTCCTGGTCGCGGCCGATACATCGATAACCAAACAAACGAAGTTTCAAGTAGGACCATACCGCTTATACCTAAAATGCTCGTGGCTTTTTATCATTGTCACTTACTTCGAAATCGTGTTAATCGGAACATATGGCCGAAGGCTTTCATAAATAGTTAACATCAATTTTATGTCAACATGTTGATAAGTTGCATTTCATAGCTGCGATGGAGTGCAAATCGTTAACAAAAAAATTACTGAAAACGTAAAAACCTTCCTCTTACTTGCAAAACAAATTGAATGACAATTTTTACAAAATTTATGTACAAAACAAAATTTCAGTGAATTTTCATTGCAAAGGTAACAAATTAACAAAAGTCAACCAAATTGGCCGATTCCTATCTAAACGGTTATATTAAAAATTTTGGCTGTGTTGTCCTCGGAAGCAGTTAGAAGTATGCTTCTATTTCGATCGAAGCACATATCGTAGACTTCGGCTCCGTGACCTTGCAGTTCGTACTTTTTAGTTCCGCTACGCACATCGAATCCAAAAACGTTTCCTCGGATTGTCCCGCAAACAAGAGTCTGTTCCGGTAGCCATTTTAATCTGTAAGATGCTCCAAATTAACGATATAAAGATAACTTTCCAGAAAATATCATTCTTACGTTGTCACGCCGTTATCTGGTTCGTTATGGTCACACGTTATTCGTATCGCCTGTTTCGTGATGTCCCAAATAGCAATTTGGCCATGCAGAGTGCCGCTTGCGGCTACTTTTACGTCCGGATCTGGACAAAATGAAACGACTTCAACGGGCCCGGCCGATGGATCTAAAATGCCCACTGGTCCTGAATTACTAACAAGCAAAATTTTTCCTATAATTGGGGGCAGTTTGTTAGAACATCTGCATGTGAATAATATCGCGAGCTTACCATCTTCACTCCCAGACATATAAAGATTCCGATCTGGGTCGCAAGAGACGCCAGAAACACATTCGGAGTGTCCTAAAGGTTCATCAGGTTTAACTTCGACAAGCACCGATCTATTTTTAATATCCCACAGCTTGACTCCGCCATCGCCGTATCCTACGAATAATTTCTTTCCGTCGTTTGTGAGCTGTAAACGGTTCAGAATTTCGTTTCGTTTCAAAAATTGTGCCTGATACCACAAACCTCAGCTGTTTCACAGCGCTGGCCATTTCCTGGTAGAATTTTACAGTCACCCGATGGAATCCTCCACACGTAAATCTCGCCTGCATCGCTGCCGGCAAGGAGAACGTTGGCGCCGATATGCCACTTAATCCAGCACATGTCTCCCATCGAGAACTCCCAAACCTTCTTGTAGTTTTGGGCAACTTTAAAGACCTACAAATTTACGGATAAGTGCCAAACAAGATCAAAAGCGACCCAGCATACCTGAATTTCGCCACCCATATCACCCGTCACCAAATACGTGCCGTCATAGCTGAAAGCGGCTGCGATAACTGTGTCCTTGTGATTTTGCACTTCGAAAATGACTTCCCCAGTTTGTGTGTTCCATACGTAAGCCTTGTCGTCCTCGCCACCGGTCACAGCGATGTTTTCGGTTGGGTGGAGACTGCAGCAAAAAACTGCAGACGTGTGTTTGCTAAACGTAACTACGGCATCGTCACGCTCCGGGATCCGTTGTCCAAGCATGCCTTCAATGTCCTCCAGGCTCATTTCTGTCCCACGAATCATTCACTTTAGATGGATCGTTTCAGGGAGGAATTGTACAATTTACCTTCGTAATTAATGTCTTCTTCTTCATCGTCATCATCCTCCGTCATATCAACAGGAGGCAATTCATCGTCGTCGAAATAAATGACTTCTCCGTCCTCGGCATCGATAATTTCGTCCTCGAGGTTCCGATAAGGCGAATGAGGTGGTGTATTATCGCGCATTTTGCTGAATGTTTGTTTTTATAGAAATAATAAAAATAAAATAAAACAAAAAGAATTTTTTGAGATGAAAACTGGAACCGACTGAATCGAAAACAACCAACAAACGTGTGTGCTCGGCGCAACTGACATTACAGCGAGCTGTCAAACTAATTCACCACTAAGGTGAAATAGTTTCGCGGCGAATTCATTGCATCAAATTTCGCTGCGAAATTCAAATTCGAATTGGAATCGATGTAATTATAAAAAATCATTCTTGTTAGCAGAATGTTAAATGAATATTTTATTATATTATATTACTTGATAATTTATTTGAGCGGCAAGTAAAACACATGTTCTTCGGTTCGCTGTCAACTTATTCATTATTAACAAAATATGATTTACTTTAAACTTAAACAATAGATGGCGCAGGTAATTAGAGTATGCCGCGAAAATAATTTGAAATTTGAAATTTAACTGAGATGGGCCTGCAACTTGAAATTTGCTATTTTAACAAGATTGTAATAAGCAGTAAGCGAATTCTTTAGTAGTCCTCAGAATTTATTATTTCTGAAATAATTTAAATATATGCTTCATTATCAATGCTGGGAGACGTGGAGTTACTGTATGAGAAAGGGTTCGTTCCTCTTATTTAGAGATGGTATGCTATTGTTGAGAGCTAGGGGTTCGCCGGGATTTCAACTAAAACACAATTCGTTTAAAAATAATTGATAATTTATTTATTCGCACTTTGACTTAATGCGCACTTTAACTTAACTCGCACTATATGGCACCACCGATATTGTTCTATCGCGTTCCTGCACCGGTTCGCGTTCTTCCACATATGTCGCTGAATGACTGCCTCCCGTCTGACAGCTTCGTGCTTTTATACCATTTTTCCCCATTTCTCGAAGCTTCCGTCAGGTGTCGTTGGGTGTCTACATTTTGGAGTATACTGTTCTGTCGGGTGTATGTCTAGACTATGCAGGAAGTTTCTAGATCTTTGATTATGACTTTTTACATTTTGGGGGACTGTTCTGGCATATTCGGGAAAGATCAATATTGCGTGGTTGCCAGATCTATAACATTACACTTTCCTTAGTCCCTGTTCGTCCCGAACAGAGTCGTTTACTTCCTCAATGGCACCATGGTACTTTGTTAGTCGGTGGAGATGTACCACTTTCATTTTAGTACGAGGTTTTCGCTGATTCCATCCATCCTTTGGTTCGGTCGTTATCCTCTGAATGGTTTTTCCGGCTTCTTTTTCCTTCTCACGTTCGCCTTTTTGCTCCATGTCCTTTTCGCGCTCCTTCTCCTCCTTGGCAGCACTTTCCTTTTCACGTTCCACATTCTTCCTTTCGCGATCTTCTCGATCACATCGCTTCTCATGTTCGGCCTTGTCACGATTATTCGCATGAGGTACTTGACCTTCACGACTTCTACCCGTTCGTTCGCGATCCTTATTCGAATGCCCATCTTTGCTTCCAGGATCTTTCCCGATGTATTGTTCTTGTTACAATCGATCTTGCCGACTCGGGGTTTTCGATCGACCGGCGTCTTTTATCAAAACCGTGTGTAAGATTTGAACTCTGACGACAAGTTCTTGACCAAGATCTACCTTCACGATCTCTACCTTCGTGTTGTTTAGTAGCGCAGCCGGAACAATAGTTGGTCACTTTTCTGGGTTTACGGCAGTCGAGTTTCAAGTGTCCTGCCTGTCCACAATTCCAGCATCGGAGGGCACCAGATCTTTCGCTCCGCTTGGTGTACTTTGCTTTCTGGCACACACACTCTTTTGCTATTTCTCGGACTCGATAGTTACTCCGCGAGTTTTGTTTGGCAGCTTCGAACGTCAGCCCATATACTAAGGCTTCGCCAATCGTTTTCTTACCTGCCAATTTTAACGCCTGTTGCAGCTCTCTGTCCTCTACAGCATTGTTAAATGCGAAAACTGTATCATTGAGTTGCTCTGTTTGCGCATTAGGAAGCGATAATAGTTCGAACGTGTTCCAAGAGGTGATATTATTATCATCTCAGGAGATATGAACGCCCAGGTTGGATCAGACAACACTGGACTAGAACACGTCATGGGGAGGCATGGTAACCCTTGGGTCGACGCGTCATGACCCTGGATTAAGAGACCCGAAAACGGCGAATTATTTGTGGAGTTTTGTAGTACTCGGCAAATGGTCATCGGAGGGACCCTTTTTCCTCACAAGAGTCATCATAAAACATCTTGGGTTTCCCCTGATGGTGCTACTCAGAACCAGATCGACCATTTGGCTATAAGTCGCCAATGGAGAAGATGTCTCCTCGATGTGACAGCGAAACGTGGAGCTGACGTGGGGAGCGATCACCACTTGATGGTTGCCTGCTTGAGATTATGTACAGCAGCTATCCGACGACCACAAATTCTTCAAATGAAGCGCAAACTTAATGTGGATAAACTCAGGGATCCCAACAAAAAACGCGAATGCACCACTATTCTACGCGAAAAGTCATCCACATTGAGTGAATATGAAATGCGCACACTGGATGTCAATTGGGAGGCAACTAGAAACACTTTTCTAACTAGTGCTGAAGAATCTGTGGGAAATGTGCAAAGCGGTGAGAAACCCTGGATGTCGCAAGACACATGGGACAAGGTTGGCAATCGGAAAAAAGCCAAATTGGCAATCATCTCTCAACCCGATGTCAACCAACAAACGCCTTGAGGCAGAACTACCGCGATGCCCATATACAGCTTAAAAAGGCTGTTAGACGCGATAAGCGAAAGACCATTGAAGATCTGGCAAACAAGGCAGAATATGCGGCTTACCTTGGGGATATGAGTTCACTATTCAAAATCATGAAACAGTTGACGAACAGGAATTTCACCGCTAACCACCTGGTGAGAGATGTCAACGGACTCTCCTTAATATGAGTGAACACCAGTTGCAGCGATGGAAGGAATTCTTCTCTGATATTTTAAACATCTTGTCAGAGGAAGATATTCTGGAAACGGAACAACTACCAAACATCCAACCGCAACAATCCTCCATTAGGGATGATCCCCCAGATAAGGAAGAGATAGTTTCCGCCATTCGGTCAATGGCGGGAAGGAAAGCTCCAGGTATAGACGGACTACCAACTGAACTCCTCAAAGCGGACCCGGAAACAACAGCCGTTATAGTCCTCCCAATCTTCACTAGGTGTGGAATGAAGGGAGATATCCGACTGATTGGGAGGAGGGCGTCATTGTGAAAATTCCGAAGAAGGGCGACCTTCGGGATTGTGGCAATTGGCGTGGTATATGTCTACTTACTGCCGTATCAAAAATTATAGCTAAGGTAATTCTCAATAGGATTAGCGATGTCGTCGAGAGTACTCTCGAAGTTTATCAGGCTGGATTCCGTAAAGGGTCGTCTTGTACCAACCACACAAATACCCTACGGATAATATTAGAGCAGTCAGCCGAAATGGGTTCGCCACTACATCTCATGTTTGTGGACTTGGAGAAGGCTTTCGACAGCGTTAAGCGAGATTACATATGGAATGCTTTGCGTAGGAGAGGTATTCCAGATAAGGTCATAGCTATGATTAAAGAATCCTACGAAGATGCAAGGTGTCGCGTCTTGCATAGAGGAGAGCTGTCCGAGAGCTTTCCTGTGCGAACAGGTGTCAGACAAGGCTGCATATTATCACCAGCCCTGTTTCTGGTGGTAATGAATAACATCTTGAAAGCTGCACTGGAGGGTGAGGAAGGTAAAGGTCTTCAATGGAGACAATTTAACATCTTAAGTCACCTTGATTATGCTGATGACGTGTGTTTGCTTGCACATAACCGTTCGGAGTTAGAGTCAAATGTTCGCTCGTTGCATTCTAAATGCAAAGAGGCGGACTGAAAATAAATGTGCGTAAAACCAAGTACATGCACATGGGTTCGAATACAAGCACACCGATTGTTCCCAATGGAGAGGATGTGGAAGAGGTGCACGATTTTTGCTATCTTGAAAGCATTGTCAGCATGGACGGCGGAGCCGAAAAGGATGTTGAGGCTCAGCTAAATAAAGCTCGTCAGGCCTTCGGTATCCTTTCCCCTTTCTGGAGGTTAAGAGAGATCTCCTTCGCACGAAGCTGCAAGTTTTTGACGCATGCGTCAAATCCGTGTTGTAATATGGTTGTACCACGCGGAAAGTGACCGTTCGGCTTACCAAGAAACTGCAGACTTTCGTAAACCAATGCCTCCGACGCATTTTAGGAATATTCTGGCCAGAAGTGATCTCCAACGACGAACCTTGGAGTACAACTAGCCAGACTAAAATAGGTATTGAGATTCAACGGAGGAAATGGCAGTGCATTGGTCATACTTTGAGGAAATTAAAAAATGTAGACGATTAACTTTACCCCCTTATACTCCCTCCCATACAAAACGACACAATTCGCAATTCCACAATAAACGGATTTTTTCCAAAAGCATA